>WNWK01005558.1:0-118650 GCA_009830355.1 Cherax destructor
GCAACACTTCAATCGACAGATGCCCGTCGTCTGTAGCGCTCCACCATGTTGATGAAAACTACCAGTTCTAAACCCTCACCGCTAGGGCCCAAAAAAACCCCCCCACCCCAAAGGCTGGGCGCGATCGAACAAAGGTAGTGGACCCATGTCACCCTAACAATGATTAAGCTAACAGGAATATAGTTCACATGGGGTAGTAGCACAGTCGTCATTATGCAATTCGGAGTATAATATGGAAAATAATACTAAAAATGGTCTCAGTTTATGGTTAAGATAAATGCGAATAGTACTAAAAGTCACGTTTATTGATCTGAAATATACAGTCTATGCCATTTGCACAATGATAAACAGTCAACCAAAATTGCAACAACAATCTTTTTTTCTTATAAAAATACGTGGCAAGGGGGACCCCCCTACCTTTACTTGTTGACTGCGGAAAAACTAAGTACACATCTGAATTTAGGTTTCATTTACGATTTTCCACTTCACTTAAAGGGAAAATCTTTAAATGACCCTATATAATGTCTCTTTAATATAAGTTTGTTATCGAAGTGTAGGTGTGTCCCTTAAGTGGTCATTTGTAATAATAATGAAAAGAATTAACAACAAAACCCCCCAATAGAAGAGGGAGCTTACGCGACATTTCGGTCCGACTTGAACCATTTACAAAGTCATTTTTTGTGGAAAGCTCCTCTTCTATGTGCGGGTTTGTGTGACCAGTCACGGGCCTTTTGTTATAAAAAGATTATACTGACATTCTCATCCCACGTGAATTAAGGGAAAGGGGGTACTTGGTCTCAGCCCACCTGTTGAAAGTTCTTGATTTGTAATTGCTGGGTTCAGAGGCGTGATAAATAACTTAATGGCAACCAGATGATTATGAAGTGATATGTTAATTAATAATAATAATAATAATAATAATAATAATAATAATAATAATAATAATAATAATAATAATAATAATAATAATAATTTATTTAGACATGTAAAAAGATACATGGTTGGTATAAGATTTGTGTTTACCGACTATACTGCAGGCGATGGATCATTTAAACAGACCTGAATAATTAGTGTCACTATTGAGTTGCAAAGACGCTGTAATTTGTAATTAATCATTACATTATCCTTTGTCAACATCGGTAGCTCAAATATTCAGCATATTACCAATGAAAATCAGAAATATTACCGGAATGCAAGCAGATGTTTAAAGAAGAAAGAAACCTTTTTTTTTTTCAAATTCCCATCAGTGGGGCCCGATGGCTATGTGTGGCTGCGGGCTGCTAACAAAAAAGCTTGTTGATCAGGTGGTCAACAAGGATGTCCCTTGAAACAAGTCACTGGTATGTTACAGGAAGTCACTATCACCAGCATTAGCCTTTTGATCTTCCCCCCAGAGCAGCTTTGGGAGCCCTCTTTTGTCCTCATGGTCGTAATCATCCTTGGTGGCCAGCTGGTTGTCGTTCACCCACTGGAGGGCCCCCATTGCACTCCTCCACCACCTTCACGTACTGGTCCTCCATGACCCACCTCACGTAGTGTATGATTGAGACAGTCCCTTTTCCCTTTTTAAAATTGGGACACATATAACACTTGGGTATCTTTATTGAGAAATTTTTCGCCACACAGGGGCCCTTCATCAAACTCCCCCTTTTTTATTACTACTTTCCTTTTTGTTTTGGGACTGATGAAGCCCCCGTGTGGCGAAACGTTTTCTCAATAAAGATACCCAAGTGTTGCATATGTGTCTAATTTAAAATTTTGTCGTTCTCTGAACTATTCATCACACCAAGTTCCTTGCTGTGATACGTTTTTCTCATCATTGCTAGCATTTTTATTTTCACATCTTGGTATGCATCCCCATGAATGCCCCCCACGAGCACCACCGAATGCCATCACCTGCTTGATACATCTTTGTGATAATTACATTGTAAATCTGCTCAATTTTTTTCTGCTTTTGCTCGTACTCTTCCTTCCTCACTATTTATTTGAATTAGCCACTTTATTGCATCAATGCAAGTTTTCAGAATCTTGTTACGGTCCTTTTTCAGAAACCTTATCCTTGAATTTTTCTTCTTCCACGGTGGACTTCATGTTAAAGCAGGTAAGATTCTAGGAGTTCTTGGCAGAAATACGATCCTCTGTTTCTCTCCCTTTAACTTTGTACTTTTCAGCATCTTGCACCATGCGTTCAATTTCTTCTTTGCTCAGGGCGGCCCTTGTCGTTGGTAATAGTTATCTTGTTTTCCTTCCCAGTGCTCTTTGTCTACAGCAGATACATTCAAAATACCATTAGCATCAATTTTCAAAAGTAACTTCAATCTGAGGTACACCTCGAGGTGCTGGAGGTATGCCAGTTAGCTCAAATTTACCGGGGAAGGTTGTTATCCTTGGGCCCTGGACGTTCTCCTTCGTATACCTGGGAAAGAGCACACCGGTTGGTTTTTTCAGAGGGGTGAAAGTCTGAGTCTGTTTTGGGTTTAAAAGGTTGTGTTGCGCTTTATTAGAGCAGTCATTACTCTCCCGGGTGTCCGATACCCAGAGTGGGGTTTCAAATGAACAAGTCCCGACAGCTTCAGACTTGTCACCACAAAATACGCTGAACAGCTGCACCGTATGCCACTGCTTCATCAGGATTAAGATTTGTTCAGTTCCTTCATTGAAGAATCCCGCAAAAGGGTTCTTTAATTTTGGGAATGCGAGTCCATCTTTGCATCACGGGGCTTTTTCAAAGGCTCCAGAGTTCCACGGGAAAAAGTCTGCGCACAGCTCTTCAAAAAAGAGCACGTGTAATGAGGTAAAAGTCTATATCCTCAAACAATATCTATTTTTTTATTAGCCTGAGTTGGGAAAAAGAGTGGGTTTGCACATTCACAAGCAGTACGAAGTCTACAAAGGGCACGCTTGTTTTTAGATGGGTCCTTCTTTTTACTTTCTCTAACCTTGCGTGAAATGATTCACCATACGATTGTCGAAGTCTTCACCACCCAAGTGAGTGTCACCCCCAGTAGACTTACCTCAAATATACCATCCCCGATAGTAAGGATGGATACATCAAAAGTACCACCACCAAAATCGAAAATCAGTACATTTCACCACCTACTTTCTTGTCAAGCCCATATGCAATGGCAGCAGTGGGTTCATTAATGATACTGTACATTCAGCCCGGGTATGGTGCCACCTTTGGTAGCCTGACGTTGAGAATCATTAAAGTATGCTGGGACTGTAATTAAGATCTTTCCTGTGCTCCTGGTATGCTTCTGCAGTTTCCCTTTTTTTTAGCACCATCGGGAAATTCTTCAGGATAAGATGTTTTCTTATTCCCCCTTTATTTCCTGAATCTTTGGCTTGGTGTTCTCATTTATGACAGTGAAAGGCAGGGGTTTTTTTATCCCTGGACATTGTGATCATCAAACCCCCCCAATCAGCCTCTTTGCATCAAAAACAGTGTTGTGGGGTCATAGCCACCTGGTTCTTGCAGCATCCCCAATAAGACGTTCAGTATCCGTGGGCACATATGAGGTAGTCCTGTTGCCCTTTGTCATTCACGATGATTTCAACTTTCCATGTTGAAAACACCCAAAAGGAATAGGTGGTTCCCAATCAATACCCACTGGTCCCCAACTTGGCCATTTTGAGTTCAAAATCGTATATTATACTTTATTTTACATTTATTGTCTTTGATCACGATTTTTGGTGCTCAACCTCTGATATTTTATTATTTTATATATTTTTAACACATCTCCCTTTTCCAAGGCAGGGTGGGCCGAAAAAGAAAACTATACCCGCTCCACCATGTCTTGCCAGAGGTGCGTTACACTACAGTTATAAAACACAACATTAACACCCTCCTTCAGAGTGCAGGCACTGTTTTTCATTCCAAGGACTTCAGTAACCCTACTGGTTTCCCAATCCCTTCATAATGTTATTTGCTAACACCCCAAAAGCATGCCAAATCATAAACCATTTGCTTTCCTCCAGTCCACTCAGGAGGAATTGTGCATATATATATATATATATATATATATATATATATATATATATATATATATATATATATATATATATATATATATATATATATATATATATATATATATATATATATATATATATATATAAAAATTTAATTAGTGTAATTTGAGCATATATAAGTTAGATATTTTAAGTTTTAAACAAAAATCTTGTAACCATTAAATTTCCTCATCCTCATATCTGATATAGAGATGTGAGCAACAACACCTTTTTTTGCTGACAATACCAGAATTTGCATGACAGTGTCATCCACTAAGGATACTGGCTGTCTTCAAAAAGGCACAGCTGAACATAATGATTGACACCTCTTATTGCTAAACACGAGGGCAAATTCCTGGGCCTACACCTGACAGCAACCTAAATTTTTAGCACCCATATCCAACACATAGCAAAGTATCCAAAACGGATGGGGTCCCCTTTTTAAGATACGTTACTATGTACCACACCCGCCCTACTACTATACTATTCACTCATCTATCCCACTTTACCGCCATATGTGCTTGGGGATCAACAGCAACAACTCACCTAAACCAATATTAACTCAACAAAAAAGCCGCAGTAAAAATTTTCACGCAACCAATCCCAGGCAACCCCTTCCACTTTCAAGGACCCAAAATTTTTCAGAAAATCCACACTTACTACTGTGCAAAAACCCCCCCTGTACAGAAACCCTAAATTCCCAAAATTAACCCCGAACTAAAACGCTTTCTTGAAGTTGTGACAGGATCCATAGGCACAAAAACCAGACAAAAATTTCTATATTCCCCCGTGTCCGGCTAAATCTATACAAACGTTCAATGTACATTAAAGGGCCTAAAAACTGAATCCCTATGAAAACTCTAGAACTGCAGACTCAGCCACCATTTTCAACACTATCATCAAAACATCTTATCTCACTAACAACCCACATCACCCAACACATGAAAAAACCCCTATTCATGCACACACATCCTCTTCACCTTCCCGACCCAAAGGACAGTAAACGTAATATAAAACTATTGCCTAATAATTCAAACTAGTCTTAAATTTGCTTGATATACTCCCAAAAAGGGGCTTTAACAAAAATATGTAACATGCCAAGACGAAACCATTCTTATTACTAATTTTTTCAAATTGTCATAATCTAAATATTCTGAACTACCTATTTGTAGTAGTCAACAGCAAAATCTGAGGCAAAACATTGAAAACCCTTCTAACGTACTTTGCTCCCATCCTGTTCCTCATCCTTATATCGAACATAGACAGGGATATAAGCACAGTGCCCTGTCTTCCTTGCAGATGACACCGAATCTGCATGACAGTGTCCACGTGAAGAAATGAAGACTCGCCCAAAAAACAAATCTTTAAAAGGGCTGCAGAAAACAATAGAAAAATTCAATGATGAGAAACAATTACTCAGATATGGAAACTTTAGGAAATTTAAATCTCATCGATACAAAACAAATTCCATCCACACAATGAGCGAAAAACAATTTAAGACCTGGGTGATTGCCCGAGGATCTCACCTTCAAAGGGCCATAACACTGTGACATCTGCTAGGAAATGACAGGATGGATAGGAGCCTTAAAACCAAGGCCCATGTTGACACCCTTTAAGTGCTTGTTCTATCTAGGCTGGGGAAAATTGCCGCCACTAACTGCCCCTTTTAAGGGAAGGGTGAAATTGCACCTAGAAAATGTGGGAGAGAACCCTTACGCACGAAATCGATAAACCACCTCAATTCTGGGAACGCGAAGTTCCCAAACCTGTACTCCTGAACCAGGCGGGGAGGGTCATTATTAATACAATGGAAAAATTTTTGAGGATTAGTACCAAACTTGCACACGGGGTCACTCCTACGAAAGCAAAAGACTCGCAGGCGAAAGTAACATCCCCCAATGAAAAGTAGGGGGGCCACTAGCACGTTGGCAAAAAAGTGCAGGGGAAAACTGTTCAACTGCCCCCCCAGCATACATCAGGATTACCAACAAACCCCTGGTTTTCTTCAAGCATGCACTGGACTCACCTAAAGTCGGTACCTGACCAGCCAGGCTGTGGTTCGAGTTGACTGCGTGCACAGTACAGCCTGTGATCAGGCTCTGATCCAACATGAGGCCTGGTCACAGACCGGGCCGGGGACGTTGACCCCTGGAACTCTCCCCAGGTATACCCAGGTACTGTAAATCTATTTAATCATTTGTAATAAGATTAAGAACTATTATTAGTCTGCCGAAATCCCCAGATGCCCAGGCATGTTAGTGGCCATCTTTGTATATTGTCTTATAATGTAAACCACATTGTTTTTTCAGAGAAATAAAAATCTGAATCTGACCTGAACTGCCCCCAGCATACAGAGGTTAGGTTATAAGGTTGTCAGGAAACAGGAAAGTGTTCTGCCCGGGGTCTTAGTCAGATGATGACCCGCCGTTGGAGTTTTTTTGGTCATCTGACCAAGGCCTTCTCTGGCTTACTGGTCCACCCTCTCCAGGAAAACAAGGACCCAATGGAAATACATGCCCTGACTTTCTTTAGTTTCCTTGGTAATCTAAAATATGTTCCCATGTATGACAATTTATGACTGATTTATGTACCTGTGCATGAATAAACTTACTTAATAATAATAATTATCCCCAATGCACAGCATATTAGGGCTTTTGGAATGTACACCTTTTTATACCTATAACATTGTATCATGTCCACCATGTATCATTGTACCACCCCCAAAAAACTATTACTATTACCTGCACATGTCAAAGCCAAAAAACAGCATGAGCCAGTTCAAGAAGAGAACCAAAGTACCTAATGAATGGTAACAAAAAGGGGAGGAAAATGTTTTTTTATTTTTAGTTAACATGTATATGTAAATAACTTTTTTACCTTATACCTAGTATACATTTTCCTTTATAAAAATGACATATATATCCTACAATGAAAAAAAAAGATAAAAAGGACCCCAATGGAAATAAGTCACCCTGTCTGACTTTTTGGGTTATCCTAGGTTCTCTACACATATGCTGCTATGTATATAATGTATGTAAATGTATTTGTGTATACCTGAATAAACTACTTACTTACTTAATAAAAGATCCTGCTGACGCCAAGGAAATCCTCGCCTCATCCTCGGTGACGCCCCTCAGTTATCTCCCGTTGATGTTGAGTAAAAAGTGTCGACCAGCTTCGTGAAGTCGGGTCATCGTTGGGAACCCAGTGATGACTTCAGTGATAACTTCAGGGGATTTGGGGAGGGTATCGTGGTGCTGGCGGGGTTCTGGGAAGTGTGAGGGCGCAGCAACACCGCCACCATGGCTCCTACTACCCTATTGATGGGCGTAGTTCCGGTCTCAACGATCAGCGAGAACAGGTATAACCCCGACCTGAGGCAGGTATACCCGACCTGGGGGCAGGTATACCCCCCACCTAATGCCGGTATACCCCGGGCCTAAGGCAGGTATACCCCTGACCTAAGACAGGTATTCCCCCAAACCCGAGGCAGGTATACCCGGGCCTAAAGCAGGATACCCCGACCCAAAGCAGGTTTCCCCCGACCTGGGCAGGTATACCCCCCCCTGAGGCAGGTATACCCCGGGCCTAAGGCAGGTATACCCCCGACTCAAGGCAGGTATACACCCGACCTAAGGCAGGTATACACCCGACCTGAGGGGGATACTCCCAACCTGGGGGCAGGATACCCTGACCTGAGGCAGGTTACCCCTGACCTAAGGCATGATAGGGGAACCCCCGACCTGAGGCAGGAATACCCCCAACCTGGGGGCAGGTATATCCCTGATCTGAGGGGTATCCCCCGACCTAAAGCAGGTAACATCCTGACCTAAAACAGGTATACCCGACCTTTAAAACAGTATACCCGACCTAAAGCAGGTATACCCCGACCTAAAGCAGATATACCCCCACCTAAAGCAGGTATACCCCCGACCCCAAAGCAGGATACCCACCCCAAATCAGGTATACTTCCCGACCTAAATCAGGTATACCCCCACCTAAAGCAGGTATACCTGACCTAAAGCATATACCCCCCCCTAAACAGGGATACCGACCTAAAGCAGGTATACCTCGACCTAAACAGGTATACCCCCCACCTAAAGCAGGTATACCCCGATCTAAAGCAGGATACCCGACCTAAAGCAGGTTTTACCCTGACCTAAAGCAGGTATACCCCAGATCTAAGATAGGTATAACCTGATCTGAGACAGGTATTCCTCAGTGTGCCCTCAGTACCACCGAAGAAATTTACACTAAAAAATATTCTGCCAGTTTTTCTGAATAAAAAATGATCTTAGTGCAGTATCGTGTTAAAATATTATAAACCTTTTTTTCTGTTTCTCAATACTCTGACTTTAATTTAAATTGGTATACAATGGTCCCTCAATAACGAACTTAATCCATTCCGGGAGCTAGTTTTTAACCCCAAAAGTTCGTTATTTGAAACCTTATTTCCTATAATCCATTAATCCATTCCAGACATCCAAAAATATTCACAAAAAATTCATTTTAATACTAAATAATAACAAACAGATTAATAAATAACATTTACGGTACTTACCTTTTTACCATGTAGTCTACAATTAAGGTCCAAAGAATGCCCGCAATGCACAGCATATTAGGGCTTTTGGCATGTACATCTCATCAATAACTATGTATCTTGGTCACCCAACCATGTATCACTGTACCATGTCCCAATAAAGTATTATTATTATTATTATTATTATTATTAGAGTTGCAGGCATCTGGAAGATAGGGAGGATGACAGGGGCAGGATGTTAGTGGTTGAAGGGAAATCCCCCTCCAAATGACTTCAGGAAAAAGTCCTTATCTGGGGTTACATCCTTTCTTTTTTTAATGCCACTGGGACCAGCTTGAGAGTCACGGGATCCCTGCCTCGAAATAACTGTCCACAGCCCCTCTGTTTCTGGTGCCTGTTTAATATTTTCCTGAAGTGCAACAGGGGCTCTGTCACTGAAGTGATTGAAACAGATGGCTCATTTCAGCTTGTTCAGGGTGGTTTTTTTCAACAAAACTTTGTAACCTATTCCACATTCCAAAATTTCCTTAATCACCGAAAAAGGGCACCCCCTTCACTCTCTCCCTCCCTGAAGCAATAATCCCAGCCTGGTCTGATGCGGGGCCCATTTCCCAGCTTTTCAGTTGTTAGCTCTACCCTGTGCTCCTCCACCAACTTTTCCCCACATCCTCACCACTCACCTCCAACCCCAGGTTTTTCCCCCCCAATGGACAATATCTTCCACAACAGGCCCCTCCCTTTACCACAGGGGTGCCACAAAGAAACTTTTTTGGACCCATGGTGACTTATTTCACAGTGACAATCACTAAACCACCAAATAAACAAAGAGTAAATTTATTGTGAATGTTTGAAAGCCCACGCTGGGTAATGTCCTCTCAAGGGAAACAACGTTTAACTGGCGTCCCAGCAGGCGCTAGCGGGCGGACAGGTCTGGTCGGTTCGCTTCACGAGTAAATGTTCACTATGGAAAAATATTTTGCGAAAAGCGTTCACATGTTGTTCGCTTACAGGGGCCCCTGTTTTCGCCGAAAATTTTTTCAGAATGCTGCTCAAGCTTCCTACTCAACGAATTTATTTCCCTTTAAGAAATAATGCCCGTGGGGTTGTCTATTTCAGCCCCCAAATATACATTTGTAAAAGCACTTATAAAAATACACTTACATAAAAGGGCAGTTTGGAGATGACCAAAAACCGAGGGACCACTGTATGGAGTGTTCTTGGGGCGGGTTCACTGTATATGTGCTATGAATGGACTTGATTACATAACCTACAGTATTTCAAAAACTTGTACAGTAGCTGTTTAGAGGGTACTTGATGCCCGTTGTAGTTATTACTACTATGATCTTCACTTCCCATAGTACAATATTGATTTTCAGAATTTAAGTAAGATAGGTTTTAGAATTTTTAGGAAGATAGTTTTTTTAAAAATTTTAGGTAAGATCATTTTTAGAATTTGGTAGACGGAAAACCCCAAAAATTTTTTTTATGCATTTTATCCATGTTTTATACAGTGGTATTTTGAGTTACGATATTTTTTTGGGTTGAGAATGTTAATGCATTAAAGAATTTATCTCCCATAAGGAATAATGTAAAAAAGACTAGTCCTTTTTCACCCCCAAAATATACTTCCAAAACATTTAAAAAAAAAACTTACATAAAAGGGCGATTTTGGGACCATCGAATCGAGGGACCACTGTATTTACTTTTTCCCTTGTGCTAGCTGAGTTTATTATATTATTGATAACATGCAGGGTTTTTCAATTTTATTAGAGCAATACCATGATGAGCAGGGAGTACCTAGTCTACCAGTCATTAAAAAGGGCAGGCATAGGCTCTTATACAGAGGTACCTCGGGTTTTCGATGGTCCCCAAATCCCCCTTTTTTGTAAGTTTATATTTTTAAAACTTTGGGGAGTGTATTTTTGGGGATCTAAAAGGGCTAGTCTATTTTACATCATTCTGGGGGGTAATTGTTGGTAATGGACTTGAACAGCATTCTGAACAAAAAATATCGTAAACCAAGGTACCACTGTATGCCTTTGCAGATAAGCACTGTGCCTGTCTATAGAAAAACTTTATCCTGTCACTTCTCACTGTATGACCCTTGTAGGTTTAGTGCTTCTTTAGATTATAATAATAATATCCTGTCAGTTGATTTATTAACACATTCTCGGTTCACCTGGGTAGGCAGGACTCCAGAGATATTCCCAGATACGATTATTTCATTGATGTTAACATTAAGATAGGCTTCTCATAACATATTACAGATACTAAATGACTTTACTGTTGTTGCCTGTTTCTATTATTTACAGAACACTATGTTTGCATGCATGCAGTAGATTTATAATTAACATATTTTCATAGCACAAGTCAAGCAAAAACTGTTCTCAGCAACACAAGGAATTTATCAATATTCAGCTAAGTTTATTTTAGGTATACACAAATACAGTTATATTGATTATCATACATAGCAGCATTCAAACATCCCACTTTGACAGTTTTTTTTTTTTCTTTTAGTAAGCTATACAGGAAAAGGGTTACTAGCCCATTGTTCCGGCATTTTAGTTGACTTTTACAACACGCATGGCTTACGGAGGAAAGATTCTTATTCCACTTCCCCATGGATATGAAAGGAAAAGCAATAAGAACAAGAACTATTAAAATAAAATCAAAGAAAACTCAGATGAGTGTGTATACATAAACGTGTACATGTTTGCGTAAGCGTGACCTAAATGTAAGTAGAAGTAGCAAGACGTACCTGAAATCTTGCATGTTTATGAGACAGAAAAAGACACCAGCTAATCCTACCATCATGTAAACAAATACAGGCTTCGTTTTACACTCACTTGGCAGGACGGTAGTACTCCTGGGTGGTTTGCTGACTACCAACCTACTACCGTGAAAGTGTTGAATGATGATGAAAGTATTTTCTTTTTGGGATTTTCTTTCTTTTTGGGTCACCCTGCCTCGGTGGAGACGACCGACTTGTTGTAAAAACAAACAAAAACATAGCAGCATATGTGTAGAGAACCTAGGATAACCCAAAAGTCAGACAGAGTGACTTATTTCCATTGGGGTCCTTATGCTGCAACATTTGATCCCTGAGTAAGCACTATGATGACCTCCTTACACTTCTAAAATCTATAAATTCAAACGCTCTCTCTTATTATACTTACTGAAACCTAACTAAACATGACACAACAGGAATCTTTACCTTACATGGGTACAGAGCCACTCACAACTGCAGATCTGATCATATGGGGGGAGGGATTGCCATCTACTACTCTAGTGAACTAATATGCAGTAACTCTGCATGTATTAGTGATGAATATGGTGAATATATATTTGCTAACCTTTCAACAGAAACCTAAAGTATCCCATTGCAGTTGAAGTAGTCTACAGGCTACCTCATATAATATCCCAACCTTAGCGACAACCTAAAGAACCTAATAACTAACAAGCAATTAAACAAGCATTATCTAATGCTTGCTGGTGACTTCAACATTTACCTTGGCAATGCTGAGGACCTGCAAGTAACTGACTTCATTAACAGTATGAATAATTCTTTGATAATACCAGCTATAACTAAACCGCCAAGATTAACCGAGATGAGTGCAACGACAATTGACCGTATCTGGACCAATATATTAGCTCCTCTCAAAGCAGGGATAATCACAGACAATACTACTGATCAGTACCCCACCTTCCTCATAACTAACATGTGTACACTACTACTCAAAACTAGTAGGATCTAATTTCGTCTCCATGATAAAACATCAATAAATAACTTCACTACAGCAGTAAGTTATATTGACTGGTATACAGAGTTTACTGATGACAGAGGCGTTGACAGATGGGTCGAAAAATCTGCAAAATTAGTCTTTACAATAGACATTGTACTATTAAAATTAATCAGATCACAGCAATGAGATTAGGTAACCCATGGCTAACAAATAGCATCCTTAGGTCCATTAATAAGAAATATATTTATGAAAAACAATATAGATTGGGCTTAATAACCAAAGAACAAACCAAAAACTAAACATCACTATACTTACCAAACTAATAAGGAAGTCTGAACTGTATTATGCTAGCAGGTTCAGTGAAATAAGAAATGATATGAAAAAGACCTGAAAATACTACATACTCAAAACCAGAGATATTGTTTTAACCAAACCCAATGAATAACATCTCCAGTCTGTAGAAACAGTCAACAAGTTAAACGATTTCTTCTCTACCATAGGATCAAGTACCAATATTGTAGTGAGTGACTACTGGAATTCATTACCAGTAAATACTAAAATAACCTTGTCTGAAAATCTTTTAAGACTCTTCTCAAAACCACCTACTCACCCTAAACTAAATACTCATACTGTAAATTACTTTAAAAAATTCTCAATGTTATTTTCCTTAAGATAATTTCAATTTTTACTATTAATTACCATCCTACTAAACACTTGTTACAATGTAATATAATCATATTGTAATTTGAACAATCTAATATTTAAATAAAACAAACTCAATCAATTTCTCTAATATTATGTACATAGTCTATAGGCCATTAGATTAAGCTGCTCTTAATGCCGTGGCATGTCAGTGGCTCTCCTTGCACTTTAGTTTATGATTGTAATTACAAAATCTATGTAAACTTGCAATGAAATAAATATTTGAATTTGAAGTGTCCCAAGCTCCATCCATCTGGCTCCAACTAATCCTACTGAGGTCACCTTGACAATAAATTCACACAAAAAAGTCAGGAAACTTATCACAAGTACCACCACTATTTTTCAAAAGAGCAGTTCATGTGCTTTCACCCACCATTACAGTATTGTTCAATAAATCATTAGAAACCAACACTTTCCCGAGAGTATTTCAGATAGCAAGGGTTACCCCAAAGTGACTCGGTAGACAACGTTCTCGCCTCACACAATGAGTGTTCATAGCTCAATCCCCAGTATGGGTGGAAATGTTTGGCATGTTTCCTTACACCTGCTGTCCCTGTTCACCTACCAGTAAGTAGGTACAGTACCTGGGTGTTAGTTGACTGGTATGGGTCGCATCCTGGGGGACAAGACCACACTGGAAATAAGACAAGTACAGTCCTTGATGATGCACTGACTTGGGTTACCTTGGTTGTCTAACCCTATGGGTTAAAAATCCGAACAAATCTTATCTTACCTTATCAACAGACATCAATGTCTCTTATCAGGAGTTCAAGTTTTACAACCTGGTCAACACGATCTGTCTAATACACATCCACACACGGCAGTATCCTTGGCCCTCTGCTTTTTCCACGTGTGTGTGATGGAGGGGGAACAGTTTGAAAAATAAAATATTTTTCTTATAGAATGGAAGAGTTTATTTTTCTGAATCGAACAAGCCTAGAGTGAAATGTGATAAAAACTTCCTATTATATGGTGTGTTGAAGTTGGATAAAAAAAAAATTAGCACTTATTGGCAACACCCCTCAAGGGAGGTTCCTTGATGCTGGTGAGGGGCTCTTGATCTAGAGAACTGGATCTGTGCTCCAGGTCCCTGAATTGAGCCTGATTGCCTTTAATCCCCCCTCAGGCTCTGTATAATCACTACGGTTTAGTGCTCCTCATCATGATAAATACTATTGGCAACAACAGCGTAAAAGCGCCTGCGATATTTCAGTTTTACAATTTATTAACTCCTAGATATGATTGTTTTTTGTTTATTTAATTGCTTTTAATGTTTAACTCTGTGTACACTAGTTTCTCATGATATTAGATGTGTTTAAAGGCATTTTAGCATTTCAAACATGGGAAAATACTTAGCCCGACATTGCTCCGTTTCGAATATACGGTATAATTTTTTTTTTTATTCTTTTAAGGCTATGTACAAGGAATACTTATATTACAATTGTTTTTAGTATAATACTCTTCAAAATATGGAAATTATTCACATTATATGACTTTACTGGATTATCCTGGGTTAAATATACTTAAGTGTGCTTTGTGGCTGAATTCCACCTGGATTGTGTTTCGGGGGTCAATGCCCCCATGGCCTGATGCGAGTCTCTGTCTGTCTCTCTGTCTCTCTCTCTGTCTCTCTCTATGTCTCTCTGTCTCTCTCTCTCTCTCTCTCTCTCTCTCTCACACACACACACATATATTTACATCTCTTCTTTTTCCTTATTAAGGGAATATGCCTTGAGCATATCTCAAGTACCGCAGAGGTAATCCTGTCTTGGTACTGGTTTGGATCTGTGTTTAATATACGTATCTTCCCAGTGGGTTTTATTTAGGACATGGTTAATTTGATCCCACTGGATGTTCTTGTTACTGAAGTTGAATTTGGTGAATGCACCCTCATAACTGATCTCATTTTTCTGGTCAGGATCCCTGTGCATGCAACTCTGAACTTTAATTAGGTTGGGATCCAAATTTATTGTCTTTGCTACTGTTATATTTCATACCAGATTGTCATTATTTGTGAAAATAAGGTTTAAGTGTATTTTTCAGTCTTGTTGGTTTCACTATTTGATGACTTAAGATGAATTTGTTGCAGATTCAGTAGTTCATGTGTGTGAGAATTTCCATCTTCTTATTTACTGGTCAGCCATCACTAATCCGGCATCATTAGGACCTGTAGTGTGCTGGATTAATGAGTTTGCCGGATTACAGAGTGGTTAGGTTACAATACACTTAATTAACCTATCTTTCTGCTACATCTTCCTCAAATGCCCTGCATATTAGGGGCTTTTGGCATGTACACCTCATGTAATCTCATAACCCATTGTAATTGTTTGTATCATGTCCAAATAAACTATTACTATCACTGCTTTCTCTTCCACTGGCTTGCTGCTGTGGATTTACAACCGTCTGCACAAATTCTGAGTCAATACATATGATGAAATTTGAAATTATGCTAGCCGAAATTAGTGCCAGATTACTGATGGAACCGGATAACTGATTGCCAGATAAGTGATGGCCGATCTGTATTTCCTTTCATCTCCATGGGAAGTGTAAAAGAATCATTCCGCTGTAAGCCATCTGTGTCATAAGAGGTGACTAAAATGCTGGAACCAAGGGGCTATTAGCCCCTTCTTCTGTATATGTAATTTACCAAATGTAAAAGGCAAAACTTTTGTTTTTCTTTTAGGTCACCCTGCTTCAGTGGGAGATGGCTGATACATTAAAAACAAATAATAACTAAGTATTCTTATTCTCATGTATACATACAGTGGAACCCTGGATTTCGGCCGCTGCGGATATCAGCCAAATCGAAATTCTGCCACTTTTTGGCCGGTGATTTGGAAATCGGCTGTATTGGACGTGTCTGCCCGCCTCTCCCGCGTGTTCGTGAGTCAGTTTGGCTTTGTCTTTCAGTGAGTGAGCAAGGCTCCGTGCATTCATCCAAACATTTTGTTATAATCCATTGTTTTTTGTGGTTATTTATTGAGTGCAACTGCGAAATAAGCCACCGTGGGCCCAAAGAAAGTTCCTAGGGCCAGCCCTTTGGTAAAGAAAGTGAGAAACATGCCTGTTGTGGAATCTATTGTGGCTTTGGGGAAGTCCATGGGTTGGATGAGTGGCCAGGATGTAGAAGAGTTGGTGGACGAGCACAGGGAAGAGCTAACCACTGAAGAGCTGCAAGACCTTTATCTGCAACAGTAACAGACCACAGCTGAGGAAATTGCTTCAGAGGAGGAGGAAGAAGAGAGAGGGGAGAATGTGCCTTCTTCAGTGATTAAGGACAAAGAGGGTGGTAGTGATTGTGGTAGAGGGTGGTAGTGGTTGTAATGGTGGTAGAGGGTGGTAGTGATGGTAGAGATAACCTCTCCTCCCTCTCTCCTCCTTCCTGTCTTCCATACGCCAACAAGAGTCTTCTATAAAGGTATGTAATAATGATTTAAATGTTCATTTATCCATTTCATTGGTCATTTTATTTAGTTCTCATTGTTTTGTTTATGTAAAACTATAGTTAATCTTTAAAAAATGTATTTTTTGTTAATAGTATTTTTGGGTGTCTGGAATGGATTAATTGTACAGTGGTCCCTCGGTTTTCGGTCATCTCCAAATTCACCCTTTTATGTAAGTGTGCTTTTACAAGTGTATTTTTGGGGGTCTGAAATAGACTAACCTACGTGACATTATTTCTTAAGGAAGTAAATTCGTGGTAACGGAACTTGAGCAGCATTCTGGAAAGAATTTTTGGCGAAACCGAGGTCCACTGTACTGTATTTACATTATTTCTTATGGGAAATATTGCTTTGGTTTTAGGCCTTTTCGGATTTAGGCTGACCTTCGGGAATGGATTATGGCCAAAATTCGAGGTTCCACTGTACTAGCAATCATAATTTAGTATTCAGGCATTCTGTAAAGTAGTTTATATATGTTTGTTACCCTAATTGTATAATATACTGACACCAGAATTTTTCTTTGGGGATTTCAGAAATTTGAAAATGTTCTGATTCAGAATTAGCAAAAAATATTTGTTTACCATTGTTTAGGCAAGACTGCAAATAACTTCCTTTTTTTTTTAACATAACTTATGTGTAATAAACTTAGGATAATTCAATAAAGGATAATTCAGTAAAGTTCCTTTCTGAGTCTCACCCGTCATTGTTGTGGTTTAGTTAAAAGTGCATCACTAATTTGTACCAGTAAAATTGAGGAGTTTCTGTAAGTTGAGGGTGGGAAAAATAATAATAATCCTGTTGTTGTTGCTAGAGAAAAAAAATCATCCATTAAAACTCTCAGCTTTGAAGTTTGCAGTAAGTAATGTTAAGGATGCAGTTTTTAAGCATCCTCAAATGATGGAGACAAAAGGTATGTAATATACTGACACGATGGAAAAAGAGAGACAAATGCAGTATAATGCAATCCTTTATTGACAAAGTTTTGCCCACACAGTGAGCTGCATCAAGTTACAAACAGATCTGTTTGTGACTTTTTGCTTCTTACTTTTCTCTGTTTTATAATAGAGCTTCTCAATTTTTTATAGATATTTTACAATTTTTCTTTTAAGTCTCCTGCAGATGACAAAGGTGGTATGGTATCATACACCTATACCCATTTATCAATTAACTTATTTAGCACTTCTGGTATGTATGTATAGAGTGCAGATATTTTTCTTTGATTTTTTTTTGTGTGCAGTATATTAATGTACAGTATAATTTATTTTTCTAGTTGCGAAAGACTGTCTTCGACTTCTGCCAGAAAGAATTGGCACCTAAGGCAGCCGAAATTGACAAACAGAATGACTTCCCAGAATTACGGGTAAGATTCCACACTTGAATTAATTCAGAATTTTTTTAACTTTGTACTAAAGTGGTTTATGTGGTTTTATTTTATGTGGTGACTTCTTTTCTGTCAGTAATTTTATGTATGTTGTATAAATTTGTTCTTATGTGATCACCCAAGCACAGCACCACTTGATTTTTTAATAATCTCTCATTAAATATCGCTCTAAACTAATTAATATTGACCTAGATTAAGTGCTTCTCACTCCTTGCGGGGTGAGAAGCTCTTGATCCAGTGAAGTGGACCTATCCTCCCCTTCCTTGGATAGAACCTGCTGGCCTCCCATTCCACATATGCTGTATGACTCCTATGAGTTTTAACACTTTCCCTGATAATAATAATAATAATAATATAATAATCTTTATCTCTACAAATACATGATACGTACAACTTATACAGACCTAGCTGGTATCAGTGACATACTGTATAGAAAGCCCCTGGTTATGCAGAGCATTTCAGACAACTTGGGTTAATTTTGTCCCCAAGATACAACCCACACCAGTCGAATAACACCCAGGTACCTACTTGCTGCTAGGTGAACAGAAACAGCAGATGTCTGAAGGAAATATGCCCAGTGTTTCTACCCATACCAAGGATCGAACCATGGACACTCATTGATTTATGTAATTCTTCTTTATGTGCCATGGCTTGATTGGTAGTGCACTCAGCTCACACATTGAATGCCTATGGTTCGATCCCCAGCTGGGGACATGTTTCCTTACACCTGCTGCCCCTGTTCACCTAGCAGTAAGTAGGTACCTGGGTGTTAGCTGACTGTTGTGGGGTCACATCCTGGGGTGGTGGTAGTATACCAGACTTTCAAATGAGTTGAGGTAAGATAACAGGTCTTAGCCTATTAAATTGATCTGTGTATTAAAGAAAAGCATTCATCACAAAAGAAGGGACACCTGTATATGGTTCTAGATTAAATACAGTACAGATAAAAAAATGTATTGTGGTAGAAATTTTAAATACAGTTTTGTAATCTTCAT
The DNA here is from genome assembly GCA_009830355.1 of Cherax destructor. Lineage (NCBI taxonomy): Eukaryota > Metazoa > Arthropoda > Malacostraca > Decapoda > Parastacidae > Cherax > Cherax destructor. Next base: position 18,816 of record WNWK01005558.1, read on the forward strand.
GCTCTTATGATACATACCCATTTTTTATGCTATTCCGGCATAATATAATTATTATTGTCATTATGCACCCTGTATACACTGTAAAGACTCAGCAGCATTGCTTAAATTTTCTAAATTAATCAACAGTACTGTATATGTTTAGACTATATATAGGCTAAGTACAGTAATCGCAGATTATATTTTTTTTGTCTCAAAACTTTCTTGAAGTTGGCAAGTCATCATTCATCAACAGATCAACAAATGCATTTGTTCAGACCTGCTTCATTATATTTTTATTATTGTCTAGTTGGTTTTGTTAACTAATATTTTATTTGAACACTTCTAACTCCACCCTTTAACTTTTGCAGGAATTTTGGCTAAATGGGCAACTTGGGATTCTTGGAATAACAGCAAACCCTGATTTTGGAGGCACTGGCATGGGTATTTAGATCATGTCATTGTTATGGAAGAGGTGTCTCGGGCATCGGGGTATTGGACTGTCATATGGGGCACACTCAACTTGTGCATCAACCAGATCAACATTAACGGCACAACAGAACAAAGGAGAAGTATCTGCCTAAGGTAGTTGCAATGATGATATGCTGATTGCTAGTATATTTGTTCTTTGTGCAATAAGTTGCTGTTATTATAATGCAGGTACTAAAGATGCTCTGATGTACATAATAGATCGGCCCTGTAATTAAATGATTGGCTTCTTTAATTTATTTGACACAGAAACTGAAGTCTTGATGACTGGCTGGGTCTCCTGGGCATCACATTGCATTACATTTGAAGTTATTTGACATCTGTGTTGAACATTGATTACACTTTTTTTCATTAAAACTAAAGTTTGAGTACAAAATTTCTTCTCAGGATATCAAATTGGGACGAATAATAACTGAGGTTCACTTTCTAATGTTGTAGTCCTGTATATAACTGCTCTGCAGCTGTGTTCGGGGAATACTTTGGAGCACTGGCCATGTCTGAACCAGGGTCTGTAGCGACGTGGTATCCATGAAGCTAAAGGCAGAGAAAAAGGAGACTGCTATGTCCTTAATGGCAGCAAGTTTTGGATCACAAATGGACCTGATGCAGATGTTTTGGTGGTGATGTGCTTTGTTTTAGCATTTATTAGTTTTTTATCCTGGGTATATAATTGAATTACATTTTAAGAGTACAGTAGGTTCACCACTTATGATGTTAATGCTTTCCTGAAAATTACTTGTAAGTCTCATGAAATTGTAATAAGACAGTTGCAAACAACCACAGAACAGGTGAGGTTTAAACTCATGGCAAGTGAGTTTTACGACTCGTTGCCATGGGTTCAAACCCCACCCGTTCTTTGGTTCACTTGTCAAGTCAGTTGTTCAGAACTTAAAATCTACAGTGGTCCCCCGAGTATCGTAAAAACTTCACTCCAGAAGCCTGCTCAAGCGCCATTACCGAACGAATTTACTCCCTTAAGGAAAAATGTCACGTAGGTTAGTCTATTTCAGACCCCCAAAAATACACTTCCACAAGCACTTACAATATTATACTTACATAATTGTACGATTTCCGGGGTGTACGTAACTCGGGGGACCACTCCTACCTCGTCTCACACAATGTACTCAACCCCTGTCAATTTGGATTCAGGACCAACAAGAGCACAAACGATGCTATTATACATATGCTAGAGTTAATATACACCGCACTTGAGAAGAAAGAAGTGCATTCCCATGCTGTAATATTCTGTATCTAATTTCATATAAGTTGTGTTCCTTTTCACTTACAAATAGTAATCTTTCTTCTTTCTTTCAACAAACCGGCTGTATCCCACCGAAGGAGGGTGGCCAAAAAAGAAAAATGAAAGTCAAATAGTAATAATTATTGTTTAATTAATGTATACCTGTTAATTAAACTTTTCTTTCAACTTGTTGGCCATCTCCTGCCAAAGCAGGGTGCTCTAAAGAAAAATAAAAAAAATACTTCACCATCATTCAACACTTTCACCATTATTCACACAGTCACTGTCTTTGCAGAGGTGCTCAGATACGACCGTTTAGCTGTCACTCCAAACAGCCAGTATGTCCCAAACCCCTCCTTTAACCCTTAAACGGTCCACACGTATATTTACGTTAGCACTGCTACTGCCCCGATCTTGATTTTCCCCATAAGAAAGCATGTAAAAAAAAACATATATATACGTTTGGGGCAGTAGCAGTGCTAACGTAAATATACGTGTGGACCGTTTAAGGGTTAAAGTGCAGGAATTGTACTTCCCACCTCCAGGACTCAAGTCCGACTAACCGGTTTCCTAAATCCCTTCACAAAATGTTACCCTGCTCACACTCCAACAGTTCGTCAGGTCCCAAAAACTATTTGTCTCCATTCACTCCTATCTAACACGTTCACACATGCCTGCTGTATGTCTAAGCCTCTTGTACACAAACCTCCATCCTTCCTATGACATCCCCTATCCTCCTCCCCTATCCCTCCTCCCTATCCCTCCTCCCTCCATTACAGACTTATATACACCCTCCAAGTCATCCTACTTTGCTCCATCCTCTCTAAATGACCAAACCACCTCAACAACCCCTCTTTGGCCCTCTCACTGATACTTTTAGTACTCCACACCCTCTCCTAATTTCCACAGTACGAATTCTCTGCATAATAATTTACACCACACATTACCCTTAGACACGATATCTCCACTGTCTCCAGCCTCCTTCTTGCTGCAACATTTACAACCCATGCTTCACACCCATATAAGAGTGTTAATACCACTATACTCTCATATATGCCCTTCTTTGCCTCCATGGATAACGTTTTTGTCTCCACAGATACCTCAGTGCATCACCCACCTTTTTTCCTTCAGAAATTCTATGGTTAACCTCATCCTTCATAAACTCATCTGCTGACAAGCCTACTCTCAAATATCTGAACACGTTCACTTCTTCCATACTCCCTCCCTCCAATGTGATATCCAATTTTTCTTTACCTAACTCATTTGATACCCTCATCACCTTACTCTTATCTGTGTTCACTTTCAGCTTTCTTCCTTTATACACGTCTCATTAATGTACAGTGCATATGTAATACAGTGGACCCTCGGTTAACGAAATTAATCCGTTCCAGGAGCTCTTTCTTAATCTGAATCTTTCGTTATCTGAAACCTTATTTCCATAAGAAATAATGTAAATACAATTAATTCGTTCCACAAAAAATAATCACTCAAAATAAAAAAAAAATAACATTTACTTACCTTTATTGAAGAGACTTGCAGGCATCTGGAAGATAGTATAGATGATGACTGGAGCAGGTGTTAGTGGTTGGAAGGGAATCCTCCAAAAGGACTTCAGGTGACAAGTCCTCTCTGGGGTTACTTCCTTCTTGGTCTTTTAATGCCACTAGGACCAGCTTGAGAGTCACTAGACCCCTGCCTGGTGAAGTAGCTGTCCAGAGTCCTCTGTTTCTGGCGACTCTTCAACACTTTTCTGAAGTACAACATGGCTCTGTCACTGAAGTGGTTGCACAGAAGGCTCATTTCAGCTTGCTCAGGGTGGTATCTTTCAACAAATGTCTGCAACTCATTCCACTTTGTACACATCTCCTTAAGCACTGAAGAAGGCACCTCCTTATCTCTCTCTCTCTTCCTGTGAAGCAATAACCTCAGCTGTGGTCTGTTGCTGTTCCAGATGAAGCTCTTGCAGCTCTTCAGTTGTTAGCTCTATCCTGTGCTCCTCCACCAACTCTTCCACATCCTCACCACTCACCTCCAACCCCAGGCTGTTCCCCAATTCCCCAATTCTCATTTCTCTGTGCCAGGATAGTGCCGATAGTAGATGCACTTTTCTTGTACATCCTGGCAAGATCACTCAGACGTACACCACTCTCATATTTTTCTATGATTTCCTTCTTCAGTTCGATGGTGTTCCTCACTCTTTACCACAGGGTGCCACTAGGAAGCTTCTTTGGACCCATGGTGACTTATTTCACAGTGGCAATAACTAAACCACCAAAAAAGACACCAAATATATTGTGAATCTTTGAAAGAGCGCGCTAGGTAATGTTCTCTCAATGGTAAACAACGCTTCACTGGCGTCCTGCGCTTGCGCGGAGCAGGTGGACATGTCTAATACCTTTCGTAACCGAGGAATTTTGCTAACATTACAAAAAAGCTTTCTTCCGAATTTTCGTTAACGGGACCTTTCGTTAACCGAGGGTCCACTGTATATTTTCAGGCAGCGAGTTTCAAATTTTGGGTCTTTATTTAACCCTTAAACAGTCCAAATGTATATTTACGTTAGCTCGCCCAGTGCCCCGAATCTTTTGAAAAAAAAATTTTTTTTTTTTTATATAGAAATAAAAAGCACATTTCTTTTAAGTGTTATAGGATAAAAAAAAATTTGGGTCAGTAGTTACCGAGATATGAGGCGGAGAAGTTGGCACTGGATGCTCACCTGACAGCAACAGGAGTCCTGCCGCTGCAGAATCGTTGCGATACAGTGGACCTCGGTTAACGAATACCCTGGAAATCGTCAATATGTAAGTATAATTTTGTAGCTCTGTGGAAGTGTATTTTGGGGTCTGAAATGACTAACCAAATGAAATTTTTCCTAAAGGGAGTAAATTGCTCGATAATGGCACTTGAGCAGACTTCAGGAGTGAAGTTTTTACGAAACTCGGGGGTCCACTGTATATGTTTTTTTCACTTTCTTATATTATTTTATATAATTTTTATGTTCTCATAATCACAATTTATAGTAGTTCTTGTGATTTCATAGCCAATCTGTGTTCTGACACTAATATTAGTATTAAAATTGTACTCACATAATAATAATAATGATAGTACATAAAAATAATAATAATAGTGCATAATAATAATAATAATAATAATAATAATAATAATAATAATAATAATAATAATCATAATACAGTGGTACCTCGGTTAACGATGGTCCCCAAACTCGCCCTTTTATGTAAGTTTATTTTTTAAATGCTTTTGTAAGTGTATTTTTGGGGGTCTAAAGGACTAGTCTATTTTACATTATTCCTAATGGGGATAAATTTAGAATGGCACTTGAACAGCATTCTGGAATGAAAAATATCGTTAACCGAGGTACCACTGTAATAATAATAATAAAAAAGATTTGTGTCGCTGCCTTATCTCATCTGATCTCCACTAATGACTCTGGTGACATTTGACGGGGTGAGCCATAGTCTTATCTCTTCTTATCAGTCCAGTAATTACAGTGATGACATTTGACAGCTTTCATTGCTTCCCTTTATTTGTTACGCAAACCTGTCTGTCTGTCTGTATCTGTCTGTCTGTGTGTCTGTCTGTCTGTCTTTCTGTCTGCCTGTGTGTTGTCTTCTTTCTGTCTGCTTGTCTCAGAGAGTAGCTCATGAACCAACTGGTATTACGAGATCACAAGCACATTATAACACTTTGTCTTGATTTTTAGTTATCCTAGGTAATTTACACTATGTATAATTGTATTTACGTATGTGTTTCTGTGAGATAGAGACAGAGACAGATAGATACAGACAGACAGACAGAGATAGACAGCCAATAAGGTACCCAGCTGACCAGCCAGCTGCTGGCCAGCCAGGTGGCCAACCAGCTGTTTGCCAGCCAGGTCCCCAGGCAGGCAGGCAGCCAGCTGGCCTGCCAGCCTGCCGACATCACTTTCCACTTCAAAGGGGAGTGTTAATATGACATGACATCAGTGAATCTATGGTGTTTGCCGCAGTGTTTGCTCTATCTGGCCCTCAATTTAACTGGTGCTCCCACAAGGTACTAAGATGTCCCAGATTTTTTAATATGGCGCACACCGAGTGTTAAGACCCATTCTATGCTGACCAGGCATTTTAGGGCCCAAACGTGCCAAATTTGGAGGCAGGAAAAATAAAACGTAAAATACGTTTGGGGCAGTAGCAGTGCTAACGTAAATATACGTGTGGACCGTTTAAGGGTTAAATATAGTTATGGAGGCACAAGAGTATTCTGATTCAAATAATAGCAAGGAGGAAGCTGGAGGCAGTGATGTCATGGTTGACACCTCTTAAAACTTCACCTCTATCACTATATAAACTTTACCTGTGGTTATCGTAACCCTTTGGGGGTCGCCAGGCCCTCTCCCAAACTCGTTCCCAGGGTCGCAAATTTTTTGGGAAAAAAAAAATTATTTTTATGAAATAATAGAGAATCTTTTTCCGATCATAACGACACCAAAATTATGAAATTTGATTGAAAACTAACGGAATTATGCTTTCGCGAAGTTAGCCGTATCGATGACATTTACGCATCAGTGATTTCGCCCACTTTGAGCCCTATTTTCGCAAATTCCAATGTTTCAGTCTACTAAAATTATAGCTATTTCGCTAGAATTCCATTTGTTTTATCAATTTAGTACAAGAAACCGCCAATTTACCGATTTCAACTACCTAATAGTGGTCAGAAATTGGCAATTTGGCCAATTTCACACAAATTTCAAAAGATGCCAATTTCAAAATAGGGTCCAGAATAAATGAGACAAACATTCCTGGCACTCAAATAACATTTTATCTGTTCATTAGTCACGTCTCCAGGCCCCTTTTACATTACTTTTGCTTTCCATTTTGAATTTTTATTCTCACAAAAAATAAAAGATTTATTGTTATGTATACAACTGCATCATTGTAAAAATGGTATAAATAATATCAGCGCACTTGTGCAAGAATATTAGACTACCCACTTGATGTGTATTGGCCGCATGGAGTGATTTGTTTACTCTTGAACATAGGCAAAAATCAAACATTTTCGCTACATTGCGCTCAGTTTCAAGGTACTTGTCATCGTGAAACCAGTCAAAATTATCTCTATTTCTGTAATATGTCATCCATTCTATCAAACAAGAATACAAGCATAAATACCATACGAAAATAGACTGAAAAGTCGCTGTTTTAAACCAAAAACACAGTCAGTTTTTTTCCTCATTATGCACTGTGTGGTGCAGGATTTTTTTTATACTGTGTACACTGACCACACAGACTCATTCTCTCACATCTAGGCCCACCAGCCTGTTTCTGCTTGATTTGAGGGCGCTAGAATTTAGGCGTACTAGTACAACGAAAACCCTGGCGCGTAAGCCGTACTAGTATGGCCGAAACCCTGAAAGGGTTAATAAGAAGCCATTTGTGGCTCCCCTATCACTATATAAATTTTGCCTGTGGTTATCTTAATAAAGAAGCCGTTTGTGGCAAAATCTTTCTTTATTAAATTGTGTCTTACGTGCACATGTCTTATTTTCCATTTATTATACACTTTATACATTTTCTAATTAATATGGCTTTTCAGGTGTATGCCAAGACAGATCCAAATACACCAAAGCCCCAACATGGAGTGACAGCCTTCCTCATTGAGAAAGGCATGGATGGGTTCAGCACTGGCCCAAAGTTAGACAAACTGGGCATTCGTGGCTCAAACACTTGTGAGCTCATCTTCGAAGATTGTAAAGTACCTGGTAAGTTAACGTTGTGTTGTGATGCTGTTGTAGTTCTGCTACATGTACATCAAGGACTCTGTAGTTACTGAGCTGCTGCCCTTTTATAGAAGCTTTGATTATTATTACTGATTAATAATATTTTAATTATTACAAATTAATGGTTTAAAAGTGAAGATTTTAATCATTGCATACACTCTAACTTTAGTACAGTAAACACAACACTTGTGTAAATTTTCATCATTGTCCAAAACATTCCTTGTATGTGTTTCTGTAAATGTTTCAAACATGGCATTAAGTTTTATGAGGAACCCACTCAGGTTACTTCATTATTTTTGTTTTACACCCTGAATGTTGGCAAAAATAAAAAGGATGGGGATTTACTGCCTTTAATGTGTGTTGTGTTTGGCCTGGGTATGTTTGGAACTGGTTTGTGGTGTTCCATTGCTTATGTCTCTGTATTCCGTGTTTTTCTCAATGTTTTTCAAAAGTTTTTCCTTATTGTTTACTATGCCTTTGGCCTCCTGATATGTAATACTATATCATCATTTCTTCTTTAATTGGCATTCTGGGCAACTTGCATCAGTGTCTAATAGTAATGATGGTTTGTACATCTCTAGGTGAAAATACCTACACTCTTTACCAAATTGGCACTGCCACTTCTCAACATATTGGAATGCTTTCTGATATGCTGGTATTTTCATCTTATTCCATAGTTGTACATTTCACAGGTGTGGTATTTACGTACAGTATTTCTTCTTTCCTATGTTTTCTTGTGGCACTTTCCTGGGCTTTCCTGTTCTAGGTTTTTCTGGCTACTTTGCTTCAGTATTGTTTGCAGCATGTGTCCTGGGTTAGTCTGTCTATCCTGCTCTGCATATATTTCCTGTGTTTTAGCATTTTGTCATTGTTCAAGGTATGTTTCTTGTGTTCCTGTGTTATATATCACCATATCTGTCTCATCTGCTTTGTTCTGTGTCTGTGCAAGTTTAACACATCATGAAAGAGAGTATATGATTCTATTCCTATCTCTTCTTGTCTTGGATAATTACTACTATTTCCTCTGCAGCCAAAAATATCCTGGGTAAGCTCAATGGTGGCATCTACGTACTGTTCTCCGGCTTGGACCTTGAGAGACTTGTGCTGGCTGGTGGACCTGTTGGGTATGGTTTCTTTTTTACTTTTTAAAAATTAACTGTAAATGTGCACTAAGCTGCTAATTTTTGGAAAATTTTATTGTTGCAAAAATAAATAAAAAGAAGAATGATTTGCTAGATTGGTTGTAAGCTGTTAGTAGTTAATATGAAACCTCAATAGGAAAATAAATTTTCTGTTAGCTCTTCCTGGCTTCTATATTATTCACTACATTTTACCAGGTTGTCAGACAATTTATTATTATTTTTTATTAACACATAGGCCGTTTCCCACCAAGGCAGGGTGGCCCGACAAAGAAAAACTTTCATCATCATTCACTCCATCACTGTCTTGCCAGAGGCGTGCTTACACTACAGCCACAAAACTGCAACATTAACACCCCTCCTTCAATGTGCCGGCACTGTACTTCCCATCTCCAGGAATCAAGTCCGCCCTTCCGGTTTCCCTGAAACCCTTCATAAATGTTACCTTGCCTACACTCCAACAGCACGTCAAGTTCTAAAAACCATTTGTCTTCATTCGCTCCTATCTAACACGCTCATGCACGCTTGCTGGAAGTCCAAGCCCCTCGCACACAAAACCTCCTTTACCCCCTCCCTCCAACCTTTTCTAGGCCGACCCCTACCCCGCCTTCCCTCCACTACAGATTTATACACTTTTCAAGTCATTCTATTTTGTTCCATCCTCTCTATATGTCCAAACCATCTCAATAACCCCTCATCAGCTCTCTGGATAATAGTTTTGGTAATCCCACACCTCCTCCTAATCTCCAAACTACGGATTCTCTGCATTATATTCACACCACACATTGCCCTCAGACATGACATCTCCACTGCCTCCAGCCTTCACCTTGTTGCAACATTCACAACCCATGCTTCACACCCTATAAGAGTGTTGGTACCACTATACTTTCGTACATTCCCTTCTTTGCCTCCATGGATAACGTTTTTGTCTCCACAGATACCTCAATGCACCACTCACCTTTTTTCCTTCATCAATTCTATGGTTAACCTCATCCTTCATAAACCCATCTGCTGACACATCAACTCCCAAATATCTGAAAACATTTACTTCTTCCATAATCCCTCTCTCCAATGTGATATCCAATTTTTCTTTATTTAAATCGTTTGATACCCTCATCACCTTACTCTTATCTATGTTCACTTTTAACTTTCTACCTTTACACACTCTCCCAAACTCGTCCACTAACCTTTGCAACTTTTCTTTAGAATCTCCCATAAGCACAGTATCATCAGCAAAAAGTAACTGTGTCAACTCCCATTTTGCATTTAATTCTCCATAATTTAATCCCACCCCTCTCCCCAACACCCTAGCATTTACTTCTTTTACAACCCCATCTATAAATATATTAAACAACCATGGTGACATTACACAACCCTGTCTAAGACCTACTTTTACCGGAAGTAATCTCCTCTCTCCTACACACCCTAACCTGAGCCTCACTATCCTCATAAAAACTCTTTACAGCCTTCAGCAACTTACTACCTATTCCATACACTTGCAACATTTGCCACATTGCTCCCCTATCCACTCTATCATATGCCTTTTCTAAATCCATAAATGCAATAAAAACTTCTCTACCTTTATCTAAATACTGTTCACATATATGCTTCACTGTAAACACTTGATCTACACATCCCCTACCCACTCTAAAGCCTCCTTGCTCATCTGCAATCCTACTCTCTGTCTTACCTCTAATTCTTTCAATAATAACCCTGCCATACACTTTACCTGGTATACTCAGTAAACTTATTCCCCTATAATTTTTACACTCTCTTTTATCCCCTTCCCTTTATATAAAGGAACTATACATGCTCGCTGCCAATCCCTAGGTACCTTCCCTCTTTCATACATTTATTAAACAAAAATACCAACCACTCCAGCACTATATCCCCCCCTGCTTTTAACATTTCTGTCATGATTCCGTCAATTCCAGCTGCTTTACCCCCTTTCATTCTACGTAATGCCTCACGCACCTCCCCCACACTCACATCCTGCTCTTCTTCACTCCTAAACGATGTTGTACCTCCCTGGCCAGTACATGAAATTATCGCCTCCCTCTTTTCATCGACATTTAAAAGTTCCTCAAAATATTCCCGCCATCTACCCAATACCTCCAGCTTACCTCCTCCTTTAGTTTATAAATCTTCACTTCTCTCTTACTTGCTGTTTCCATCTCCTTGTATTCCATCTACCTTTTACTCTCACTGTAGCTACAACTAAAAAGTGATCTGATATATCTGTGGCCCCTCTATAAACATGTACATCCTGAAGTCTACCCAACAGTCTTTTATCTACCAATACGTAGTCCAACAAACTACTGTCATTTCGCCCTACATCATATCTTGTATACTTATTTATCCTCTTTTTCTTAAAATATGTGTTACCTATAACCAAACCCGTTTCTATACAAAGTTCAATCAAATGCTCCCCATTATCATTTACACCTTACTTACCACACCCTCTCTAAACACTTCTCCTACTTTTATCATTTAGGTCCCCTACCACGATTACTCTCTCACTTGGCTCAAAAGTTCCTACACACTCGCAAAACATCTCCCAAAATCTCTCTCTCATCTACACTCCTCTCTTCTCCAGGTGCATACGCACACTTTTCACATCCGACCCTTATTTTAATCCACATAATCCTTGAATTTATACATTTATGTTCCCTCTTCTCTCTCCATAACTGATCCTTCAACATTATTGCTACCCCTTCCTTAGCTCTAACTCTCTCAGATACTCCTGATTTAATCCCATTTATTTCTTCCCACTGAAACTCGCCTACCCCCTTCAGCTTTGTTTCGCTTAGGGCTAGGACATCCAACTTCTTTTCATTCATAACATTAGCAGTCATCTTTCTTATCATCCGCACTACATCCACGCACATTCAAACATCCCAATTTTATGAAGTTTTTCCTTATCTTGTTTTTAGTAATTTATACAGGAGAAGGGGTTACTAGCCCATTGCTCCCAGCATTTAGTCGCTTCTTACGACACGCATAGTTTATGGAGGAAGAATTCTGTTCCAATTCCCCATGAAGATAAGCAGAAATAAACAAGAAGAAGAACTAAGAAGAAAAACCCAGAGGGGTTAGTATATATATGCTTGTACATGCATGTGTAGTGTGACCTAAGTGTAAGTAGAAGTAGCAAGACATACCTGTAATGCAAATACAAGAGTATAGAGGACACAAACACAAGAGTATAAAAAAATACAAACATAATAGTATAGATGATATGAACACAAGAATATAAGAAAGGTAAACACAGTAGTATAGACGATGTGAATCCAACCTCCCTGGGTGGTTGATGTCTACCAACCTACAATTTACTCGGCTCCATTCACCCAAGGATGAATGGAGCTATCCTGTTTTTCTCCAACCTCTAAATGTCCAAACCAGTTCAACAATTTCTCCTTTTTTCTTTGACTAATACCTTTGGTAATCTCTCACACCTTCTAATCTCCAAGCTCCAAATTGTCTGCATAATATTTAAACCATATATTACCCTCTTTTAGGTAGTAGGTTGGTAGACAGCAACCACCCAGGAAGATACTACCATCCTGCCAAGTGAGTGTAAAACGGAAGCCTGTAATTGTTTTACATGATGAAAGGATTGCTGGTGTCTTTTTTCTGTCTCATAAACATGCAAAATTTCAGGTACGTCTTGCTACTTCTGCTTAAACTTAAGTCACACTACACATGCATGTGCAAGCATTTATATACACACACCTCTGGGTTTTCTTCTATTTTCTTACTAGTTCATGTTTATTTCCTCTTATCTCCATGGGGAAGTGGAACAGAATTCTTCCTCTGTAAGCCATGCGTGTCGTAAGAGGCAACTAACATGCTGGGAGCAAGGGGCTAGTAACCCCTTCTCCTGTATGCATTACTAAAGTTAAAAAGAGAAACTTTTTTTTTTTTTTTTTTTTTTTGACCACCCTGCTTCAATGGGATACAGCCGGTTTGTTGAAAAGAAGAAGATATTACCCTCAGACATGATATCTCCTCTACCTCCAGCCTCCTCTTTACTGACATATTTGAAACTCATACATCACATCCAAATAAAAAGTGTTGGTACCACTATACAGTAAGACCTTCATATCCGTGGGTCCGGTATCTGTGGTTTCAGTTATCCATGGTTTACTGTGGCCCAAAAAACTCTTAATTTTGCTTAATAATGTCCTCAAAGGGCAAAAGTAGTGATGGCGGAAGTTCTTCAAAGTCTAAGAGAAGCCATGAAATGCTTCCCATCAGTTAAAAAGTGATAGTTCTCTTCTTATTGTGCATAATTTATCAATTTAACTTTATAACAGGTATATATAGGACTTATATAGTACAGTGGACCCCCGAGTTTCGGTCATAATTCATTCCAGAAGGCTGTTCAAGTGCCATTACTGAACGAATTTGTTCCCTTAAGGAAAAATGTAAAGTAGGTTAGTCCGTTTCAGAACCCCAAAAATACACATGCAAAAGCACTTACAATATTAAACTTACATAATTGTTCGATTTTTGAGGTGACCGAAACTCGGGGGTCCACTGTATAGGGTTTGCTACTATTCACAGTTTTGGTATCTGCAGCAGGTCCTTGGAACACATCCCCTGCAGATACGGGGGTCCTACTGTAGTACAGGAGGCCCTCCACATTCACGAGGGTTAGGGGATCATGAACCTCACGAATGTTGAAAATTCGCAAATGTTTGGTGCGCAAATATATTGTAGGGAAATATAATAATAGCATTTACTTAGCCTAACAATACTGCTTCCTTAACCTATTGAACCATGAACAATTATAAAACACATGAAAACATCGTAAAATATTGTATATACATTTTTTTTTTTTTTTTCAACAAGTCGGCCGTCTCCCACCGAGGCAGGGTGACCCAAAAAGAAAGAAAATCCCCAAAAAGAAAATACTTTCATCATCATTCAACACTTTCAACACATTCATACATAATCACTGTCTTTGCAGAGGAGCTCAGATACGACAGCTGAGAAAAGTCCCTCCCAGCTGTCACTATCTCAGACCCCTCCTTTAAAGTGCAGGCATTGTACTTCCCATTTCCAGGACTCAAGTCCAATTAAATCAATTAACTGGTTTCCCTGAATCCCTTCACAAAATGTTACCCTGCTCACACTCCAACAGATCGTCATGTCCCAAAAACCATTCGTCTCCATTCACTCCTATCTAACACGCTCACACATGCTTGCTGGAAGTCCAAGCCCCTCACCCACAAAACCTCCTTTACCCCTTCCCTCCAACCTTTTCTAGGACGACCCCTACCCCGCCTTCCTTCCCCTACAGATTTATACGCTCTCCAAGTCATTCTACTTTGATCCATTCTCTCTAAATGACCAAACCACCTCAACAACCCCTCTTCAGCCCTCTGACAAATACTTTTAGTAACTCCACACCTTCTCCTAATTTCCACATTCCGAATTTTCTGCATAATATTTACACCACACATTGCCCTTAGACAGGACATCTCCACTGCCTCCAGCCTCCTCCTCGCTGCAGCATTTGCAACCCATGCTTCACACCCATATAAGAGTGTTGGTACCACTATACTTTCGTACATTCCCTTCTTTGCCTCCATGGATAACGTTTTTGTCTCCACAGATACCTCAATGCACCACTCACCTTTTTTCCTTCATCAATTCTATGGTTAACCTCATCCTTCATAAACCCATCTGCTGACACTCAACTCCCAAATATCTGAAAACATTTACTTCTTCCATAATCCCTCTCTCCAATGTGATATCCAATTTTTCTTTATTTAAATCGTTTGATACCCTCATCACCTTACTCTTATCTATGTTCACTTTTAACTTTCTACCTTTACACACTCTCCCAAACTCGTCCACTAACCTTTGCAACTTTTCTTTAGAACTCCCATAAGCACAGTATCATCAGCAAAAGTAACTGTGTCAACTCCCATTTGCATTTAATTCTCCATATTTATCCACCTCTCCCAACACCCTAGCATTTACTTTTTTACAACCCCATCTATAAATATATTATAGATGGGGTTGTAAAAAGTAAATGCTAGGTGTTGGGAGAGGGTGGATTAAATTATGGAGAATTAAATGCAAAATGGGAGTTGACACAGTTACTTTTTGCTGATGATACTGTGCTTATGGGAGATTCTAAAGAAAAGTATATACATGTTATGGTTTAATAACAAATAATGAACAAACACAACACTCACCACTCGTAAGGTTAGGCACACGAACTCTGATGACTTGTGATGATGACAATGACGATGATGATGGTGATGATAGTTAGCCATGCAGTTACTGATGACAGTTGAATGGAGGTGATTATATGGAGTGTAACTGCATGGCAGGATGAGTCTAGTGTGTGGATTCTAACTCTTTACTGCCAGTGTCACTACTGATAATAGGTGACTGGGCATTCGCGAATGTTCGAAGCTCGCGAAAGTGGAACTTGCGAATGTGGAGAGCCTCCTGTATATTTCCCTTTTATGGTAGTCAAACCAGTATGTAACATTACTTGTCAGGTTATAGGTATTTCTTTAAATGATTTTTTTTGGAACATGGGTCCATTTGAAATGCCTGTGATAATCTTGTGAATTGCATATACCCCCCTCCTCCTCCTTCTTTCTTTCTTGAGGAAACCATTCTTTGAGGAAAGAGGTTCTCGGAGTTTTAGAAAGAAACCCAGTTAATTTTAGCTAAATGTGTTGTTTTAAACTAAGGAAGATGTTTGAAAAGTATAAAAATTTGCTACTTTTATAGTTATTTTTGAACTTACAGACTGATGCAAGCAGCCTGTGATGTTGCCTTTGAGTACGTTCACATTCGTAAGCAATTCGACCAAAGAATTGGAGAATTTCAACTTATGCAGGTTTGATTAATTTTTATTATTTGATATTGAAGACTACAATATTATACTTTATAAAAGTGTCCAATTACGATGGATAAATTTCTGCACTGCTTAGGGATAATTACCCGAGAAGCTGATCATCTTTTTTATTTATAAAGGAGACATGATACGACATGTCCATTTAGATGTTTTTTTGGTAGCTGTATCTCAGGGAGTGATAGCAGGATAATCCAGCATAAGCTTAGGTTGTTTCAAATTATATAAAGTTGTGTGTCAAGTCTTGCCTCACAGCTCAGCTGTGAAAAGTGCATTACAGTTGATGGTTGATGAAGGCCATATCTTCATGTAGATGTGAACAGGTTACAACCTTATACCAGTACCTGAATGTGCATGTGCTGTTGCTTTAAATCTGGGGTTTCCTACCTGGCATTTCAAGGGGTGCAACAAAGAGTCCTAATGAAAAGCACAATTACGTTAATTTCACCTGCAGTACTATATTTGGTTCAATTTGTGACATTGGTAGGGGTGCAACATTAATCAAACATTTCTTAGAAAAAGTTGGGACCCCTTGCTTTAGATGATCAGCATATTGCACTTTAGACAACCACAGTACAAGATAACTTGCTACCAAGTATTTCAAGAGAGCATGTCCCAAGCATGATAAAAAAGAGACTTCATCAAGAGGCCCACATAAGTGGAAACTTTCTTTCTTTCAACAAATCAGCCGCTTCCCACCAAGGCGGGGTGGCCCAAAGAGAAAAACAAAATTTTCTCTTTTTAACTTTAGTAATGTATACAGGAGAAGGGGTTACTAGCCCTTTGCTCCCGGCATTTTAGTCGACTCTTACGACACGCATGGCTTACGGAGGAAGAATTCTGTTCCACTTCTCCATGGAGAATAAGTGGAAACATTGGGCATATTTCCTTACAACTGCTGCCCCTGTTCACCTAGCAGTAAGCAAATATTATGGTGTTAGGTAATGTGTGGGTAGCATCCTGGGGAAGTGGATCAGAGGACCCCATTGGAAATAAGCCACTTTGATGATATAGCTTGATTGGGTTATCCTGGGTTACTAACCTCCAAATTAATAATATGAGCAAAATCTTCTAATTGTCCACCCTGGTTGTGCCTAGGAATATTTTGCACACGTTCTACAACATGTTCTTGCACTGGAACGAGTTATAACTTGTGTGTGTACATATTTATTACAGAAATCTAAGAGGGTTAGGATACATTCATAGGGGAGTGCTAAACCCATAGGGGTCTTACAGCACCAGGAGCAATGGAGGCATTCAGATTTGATCCAAGGAAGGGGAACACATCAAATTCTTTATATCAAGAGCTCCTTCCTTGAGGAGATGTATATATCTTAAGGTTGGATGTTTTTCTTAATTTCAGTTTAAAATATCTTTATGCACCACATTAATATAGACCACTTCTACCATCAGGGCAAAATAGCAGACATGTACTGCTCTCTAAGTGCTTGCCGCTCCTACCTGTATTCAGTGGGTCGGGCATGTGACCTCGGGCATGTAAACAGGAAGGATTGTGCTGGCGTTATCCTTTATTGTGCTGAGAAGGCCACTCAGCTATGCCTTGATGCCATCCAGTGTTTAGGTGAGTTGCTAAAAATGTTTTGGTAGCAGCAGTTACATGCTGTGGAGAATATATCAAATTTCTGTACTACTATTACTATGGGGGAATCTTGTTAAATTGGTTTATACTTTTCCTTTATTTCCTAGAGGACTACATCCTCTTTCTTTTTCTCTTGTTCCTCAAAATTTTTATAGTAGTAAAGTAAACACCTGTAAGTCAAACAATCAAAGCTTGCATTTTTAGTATTCTGTGACTTAAATTTAGTTGTATATGTTCAATAGGAGAGTACCATTAAGGTATGCTAGAGCAAAATTCATTTCTATTGGTGCCATGTATTTCCATTGAGGAGCAGGCAGACAGGCAGGAGATTCCCCACACTTCTCATTGGGCAACTCCATTGTTTGTGATGTGGGTGAGGATGTGAGAAAGTGAGAGGGGATGTAAACAAACAGCCTCCTGTGTGGGGTCACTGTATCTGGAGGTGTACTGTATGATTTTCCCCTCAATGTGCATTGCTTGGTTTTTTCCTTCTTTTCTTCACCCCATCTCATCTCTGGATATTTATCATGGCATTCAAACGAAGTACAGGTGACACTGGTGAAGCAAGGAAAAATTTTTAGCGTGAAACTATGCCTAGTTAAAAAAAATGGAAATAATTAAAACAATGAAAACAAAAGAAAGGCATTCCACTAGATTGCCTTATTAGGAAGAAAGCCTTATTATGTCATAAAACAGTATGTGAGGAGGAAGGACAGCCTGAAAATGAGGGTATAGTAAGTTCTGGATGGTTTAACTGGTTTTGAATGCACAGTGGCCTGCATAATATAGAGTTCAATTGGGAGAGTGCCTTTGCTGACCCTACTGCAACAGAAAAATTTCCAGCCGATCTAGTATACATTATCTCTGAGGGTGGCTACAAGCCCGAGCAGGTATGTAATGTAATGATGAGACAGATTTGTTCTGAAAGAAGATACCATCTGGAACGTGTATCAGCAAACGAGAAAACTGCTCCCAGATTTAAGGCTGCAAAAGATTGTTTCAGCTTGCCTTGTAGTAATGCATCAAGTGATCTTAATTATAAATCCATGCTTGCTTATTGCTCCAAGTATCCCTGTGCTAAAAAAAGGCAAAGACAAAGCTCATTGCCTGTTATTTGAAAGCCCAATGCCAAAACATGGTTGACTGAGGCCTTCTTCAGTAAGTGGTTCAAGCATTAGATTATTTCTGAAGTAAAGATGTACGCCTGTACCTGAAAAATCTTGCATTCAGGGTTTTCCTCATCCTAGATAATTGTTATAGTCAAACTTAACTCCTGGAGGATTTGGAGCCAGGTGCCAAAATTGTCTTTTTACCACCAAATAAAACATCCTTGACACAACCACTAGATCAAAGAGTTATCAAAACATGTAAGTGCCGCTGCACACAGTGTGGTGCAGAAGCTAGTGGCAGCAATTGACTAGACAGACGATAGAGTGCCAAAGTTTTGGTGCAAATTTAACATTGCAGATGCACTTTCCTATGTGACAAAAGCATGGGATCATGTACCATAATCAACAATAAACACTGGTTGGAGAAAAATATGGTCTAGTGTGGTGAATGAGTTTACAGGTATTCCACAGAATAAAAGTCGGTTCAGGAAATTTTTTGTCTAGAAAGATGAGTGCCAGTTGAGGGATTTGAATATGTGCTGCCAGATTGATGTCAAGCGACTAAAATGCCAGGAGCAAGGGGCTAGTAACCCCTTCTCCTTTATACATTACTAAAGTTAAAAAAAGAAACTCTTGTTTTTCTTTTTGGGTCACCCTGCTTTGGTGGGATATGGATGGTTTGTTGAAAGAAGATGATGATGATGTCAATAAACTCCTAGATGATGATGAACCATCTGTAAGGGAAATGTTGCAGAAATTAAATTACTAGCTGCAGAGAACAGATGTCAATGTGGACAAACAACCCAAGTGTGAAGGAGCGATGTTGACACTGCAAGAGATACGAGAGTCACTGCAGACTATTGGTAAAGTTGCAGACTTGTTTATTGAAAAGGACCATGACTCTTGATAGAAGCATTGCTGCAAAGCATACTCTGGAGCAGGCACTTGGGCATTATCATCTGCTGTATGAAGAATTGCAGGGTAAAACAAATCAGTAGTATATAGCAATATACCTGAGCATTCCATTGCAACACTCAACTGATGAAGCTGTAGCAACATCACAAGATCCTCAACCTTCAACATCACATCATTCCCAACCATCAACCTTGGCCCAGTAGGGCCATAGTCACTCTTTTTCACTCGCTTCAGGATGTTAAACAATCGTGAACCCGTTTTTAAGGTAACAAATAAAGCATAATAATTAATGTAACCTTTTCACTGTCTAAACCTCGTTAGAATTCAGATACATATTTCACAGAGCATCCTCCTCAACAAAATTAGGTAGAAAAAAGTATTTTTTGAAGAATTATGATAAAAAAAAATCTGCTTAATTTTTGGGGGTCTGAGGCATGCAATCCTATTTTTCCTATGTTTTTTCACTCCATAAATCACAGAAGTCATTGGTGCAAATTATGAATGTACTAACCATCAGAAAAATATTTCACAATTAGTAGATGTACTTATCTCTTGAATTTTTTTGTCAGGTGGAAATGGATACATTAATGATTATCCCACTGGCCGTTTCCTCCGAGATGCCAAACTCTATGAGATTGGTGCAGGAACCAGCGAAATACGTCGTTTGGTCATTGGTCGGGTTCTGAATTCAGAGTATCGTTAATTAAATTAGTCTGAATTCTTGTTCTGGTGTGAGTAGAACTATTAATTTTGATAGTACTACTTAGAAATAAATTAGTTCTTATCTTTTAAAGTCATTATTGCAATGAAATTTTTTTAATATACAAGTAACTATATTTAGGAAACCGCTATGATGGGAAATTTATAATTATGAAAATCTTCTCTTTTTGATTAGGTATTGATGATGGATATTTGACTTTTTTGTAGAAATGGGTGTAAATATAGTATTAAATGTACAGTAAATGTATAGAGTACAAATTTTGAAATCTAGGGATTTTTTGAATTTGCAAAGTTTGTAGAAAAAAAATAATTCTTTGCAAAGGTCATTTGTACATACTTCAGTTGCTTATTGAATTATACAGTGGACCCCGGATTACGTCATTATTTCGTTCCAGAATGCTGTTCATGTTCCGTTACCGAACGAATTTGTTCCCATAAGGAATAATGTAAATTAGATTAGTCCTTTTAAGACCCCAAAAATACACTTAAAAAGCACTTACAAAAATACACTTACATAATTGTTCGAGTTTGGAGCAGTATGTAATCCGGGGGTCCACATACTTAAATTTTTTTAAATATTTGTTGTGTTAGTAGTTTGAATTATCTTCCCTGGAGCTAAGTCTCGGACTAGGCCTCCTAGGTTTCTACGTTTTTTCCATTGTTTTAAATATCTTTAACTCTGATTATATTTTACGACAGTTAATTGTTTAGTGCTCAATAAAAAAAAATGAAGAGTTGTATATCATGAATAAATGCAGAAGCTAATATTAACACTTGCAGCTTATTTCTGTTGAGGCTATAGTGCCTCAAATTATAACTATGTAATTTAGAAGTCTTAAAGATTTACATTTTTTGAGATAATTTCTGAAGTGGCTGCTGTGTTGGGCTGCTCGTTGCTCCAGGTAGACTGGTGTGTTTTAAAAGTTTTTTGGGTTAAATTGAACTACCTTTGTAAATGACATAAACAAGTACAGTTACAGCTCATTGTAAGACCTGCACTGAAAATTCCACCAAGGAATTGTGCAAAATGTAACTACTGGTTGAAATGTTTTACAATAGCAGCTCTTATGTAATGATTTTCTTTGTGTGTGAAAAATTGGCAAGATCACCTAGCTGTTAAATAATTCTATAAATTACATACCTTACTATAAATCATCCAAGAAATACCTAGCTTAGATTGTGCTTATGGTGACACATTTCAAATATACATTGTATATTTTGTGGATAATAAAATCTATATTTTTTAGCCTAAAGTATTTTATTTTTACATAAAAAATATACCCATTTTAAAACAAGTACTGAATTTTACTCAAGTTTTAAGTTTCCTCTAAGTGGATGTACAGTGCATTCCTTCCTCTTCATACAATAACATTCACATTAGTGTAAAATTTCAGTTTGCAAACCTTGAACAACTTAAAAAATCATATTAATATAGGCATACTGTATTAGATGTATGGTAAGTTTCTTTGCTTTAAATGGCAAAGTCATTTCATCACTTGTCTAAATTTCAGCACTGCAACTCCAACAACCTTATTGGGTTTTTTTTTTCATAAATAAATTCTAAAGAGCAAAAGAAAAAAAATTAATCTGCCTAATATTAATGTTATTAATAGGTGATAAAAGGTATTGGTACATACAAATGAAAACTGCAAAATATTTTCTTCAAATCTTGCAGGAAATACAGTATACATAGATTGTTACCTCAACACTACAGTATGCCAGTCTTGCTATCTCATCACTGCACTACGATATACTAAGTTTGCTATATTGTTTATTCTGTAGTATTTCCAAATGTATTTGTAGATCAGTTATTTATGGCACTCTAATATCCTCTGACATAAAAAAAATTGGACAATCTATAACAACTGTCTTTTTTCCACTGATCAGAAGAGGCTTCCTAAAGCTATCACACGTAAATTGAAATTGGGAATAATACATAAAAAATTTACAAAGGGCAGCTACATATGCCAATAGTTGCATGAACTTTTCTAGTTACAATACATCTTCATTTAAAATTTAAGCTGGTCAGGTGAGATGTTCTCAAGTTATAAATATAAGAAAATTCAGGAACTACAAGGTACCCTTTAGAGAAACCAAATAATACTTAAAAAAATTAAAAAACTATACAAATGGCTGTTAAATTTTATTCATGCCTGGACATAATCTATTCTTCTTTTAAAGGAGATGGTGTAGTATTTGGAAGTGTAATCTAGACAAAGTATATACAGTGGACCCCCGAGTTACGTACACCCCGGAAATCGTACAATATGTAAGTATAATATTGAAGTGTTTGTGAATTGTATTTGGGGGTCTGAAATAGACTAACCTACGTGACATTATTTCTAGGACGTAAATTCTTCCTGGAGATGGCACTTGAGCAGGCTTCTGGAGTGAAGTTTAACAATGGGACCACTGTACAGTGGACCCTCGGTTTCCCATCGAAAATTCTTTCCAGAATGCTGTTTGAGTGCAGTTCGAAGATTTAGTTCCCATAAGGATAAAGTAAATTGGATTAGTCATTTCAGACCCACAAAACTACACTTACAGAAGCAATTACGAAAATACACTTACATAATTGTTCGAGTTTGGAGATGAACGAAAACCGAGGGTCCACTGTATATGTATAATGAAATTAGAAGTCTGAATGAATGGTGGTGATCTTTCAATGCTATTTGTTATAGCAGTTATCACTTTTAATGAATATAGCAATAATAATACTCATTACATAGTGTTTCCTGGCAACATCTGAAGTGCTGGGCTCCCTTCTACATGTCCAACTGAAGTAGGTAACTGAGAACAAATAAGCACTTCATATAAGGAAAGTTGCTGTTAACTACTTTATTACCCTACTAAAATAATAAAAATTATACTCTAGCCCCTAACAAAAAGAGTAACTAGATCTCCTCTTTGGAGAGGTATAATAATCTTTTATTTTATTTATAAAAACTATAAATTATGTATTTTTATGGATCATTTATTTCCACAAAGTGCCAGAGCAACCAGGATATGTAGGGCAGCATGCCACCAACAGTGGCACAGTTGTAGATAAATTGAATTTGAGTGGAAAGGGTTAATGATTGAGTGTGAGGAGTTTGGGTTTTACTTGCTGGGGTAAGAAGAGTGGTGGGAAAAATGTGGAGTGCTGTTTAAGGAAAAGGAGGATGAGGGGCAAGAGACTGAGAGTGATGGAAAATAGTGAAGTTATTGTAATTTGTAACCAGTGTAAAATAAAAACTAGGAGTAAAGATCAGTTAAAAAACTAAAGTGAAGAACTAGACACATTTGCAACATCTGGGTATCTTCATTTGTAGATGTTTCACCATCCAGTGGCCTTATCAATACAATCAAGGATATTAAGCCGTGAACTACAGTGGTCACTTACATATTTTCATCCAGAATGCTGTCAGCCATTAAACGAATTATCTCAAGAATGAGCTACCTTAAATTACACTTACAAAAGTAAAACAACTTACATAAGGTGTTTGACCATCGTAGTGGGTACACTGATATGCATTATGCCCTTGTATTGTAACAATAAAGTCACTGGATGGCTAAACATCTACAAATAAAGATACCCAGATGTTGTACTTACTAATTCTTCATTCTGTGGGTATTGTATATCATTCATATATAAAAAACAAAAAATATATAAAGACTTACCGGATGGCAGAGGCCCAGTAGATAATATTGAAGATGAAGAAGAGAATTGGTATGATGATTCTGCTAAAGTTCAACACTGCCATGTCATACTGTCCAGCCACCCTCGGGAAGCTGGGGCCCATGAAGGCCTCTTTCGTCCTCCGCCCTGTCTTGTCTAGCACCTATAAACCAGCAGGATATGCAAATACTACTTAAGAGTCTAATTTTCCAAGAAGGCCTTACATGAACTTGGATTAAAGTAACCCAGTTTATGTTAGACTGTGAAGGGTTTTATATATACATATTGTGTAGTTGGGCCATGATTTTTTCAGGGCCTACTATAAGCTGCATTAAGTTTATACTGAGTTAAATTATAGAGGTCATGGTTATTTCAGACATGGAGTTGAGTAAGTCGTTACTCTTGGTAAGAATAGTTTAATCAAACCAAACTATAAAGTAACCTAGTCGAGAGAACGACGACATTATTTCAAGGGATGCCCTTCAAGGGAGATAGCCTTAATGCTGTGCCCTTGAAGAGGTGCCTTGATGCTCATGAAGAGCTCATGATTCAAGGAACTGGAGCTATTCTCATCCTTATATCAAACATTATTACCTTCGAGTTCTCAGCAGCTGTATGACCCTTACAGGTTATGTTCTTATCCATGAATATATATACTAATTCTTAATGCTGGTGAATCCCTCAAGGAAGGTTCTTTGATAGCAGTCTACCTAGAGGGTGTTCCAGTGGTCAATGCCCCCATGGCCCGGTCTATTTCCAGACGACCTGGCAGTAACAGCCTGATCAACCAGGCTGTTACTGTTGGCTGCAAGCAAACCACTGTACAAATCACAGCCTGGCTGGTCGGGTACTGACTTCAGAAATCTATCTAGGTCCCTCTTGAAGACAGCTAGGGGTCTGTTGGCAATCTCCCTTATATATGATGGGTGGCTGCTGAACAGTCTTGGGCCCCTAACACTTGAGTGTGTTTTCTCTCAGTATACTCACGGTACCCCTGCTTTTTTCATTGGGGATGTGTTGCACTGTCTGCTGAGTTGTTTGCTTTCATTGGGATTGATTTCTGTGTGCAGATTTAGGACCAGTCCCTCTAGGATTTTTTGGGTGTAAATTATGATGTATCTTTCTCTCCTGTGTTCTAACAAGTACAGGTCAAGGGACTTCAAATGTTCCTAGTAATTAATGTGCTTGACTGAACTTATACGTGCAATGAAGATTCTCTGTACATTCTCTAGATCTACAATTTTGCCTGCCTTGAAAACAGCTGTTAGTATACAGCTCTACTCCGGTCTAGAGAGAACAGCGATCATTGGCTTGGCATCCCTTGTTGAAGGTTCTCGTTATGCATCCTATCATTTTACTCGCAGTTGTGATAATGACATTGTTGTGATCCTTAAAGGTGAGAAAGTCTGACATTATAACTCCTAAGTCCTTTTTATACTCCGTTCTAGCTTTTATTTCTTCAAGTTTTCCATAATGGAATAACTGAAATTTGTCCTCACTGAACATCATATTGTTTTCTGTGGCCCACTAGAAGACTTGATTTATGTCAACTTGGAGATTTAGTGTCCTCAATGAGTGACATTCAAATTCTAGTAGTGTCAGCATAGGAAGACTACTATGGTTTACATCTGTATGTCAAAAATGAGGATGAGGAACAGGATGTGCCTTGTGGAACAGAGCTTTTCACTGTGGCAGCCTCTGACTTAACTCTTTATTATTACTTTTTTGTTCTAGTGGTTAACAAGTTAAAAGATATATATGCCCTTGTTTCCAGTTATTCCTGTAGCACACAGCCACTCAGAAGTTCATTATCTCATAGCAACAACTGAACCAGCTGTCACTGCAGCCACTCAGAAGTTCATTATCTCATAGCAACAACTGAACCAGCTGTCACTGCAGCCACTCAGTTCATTATCTCATAGCAACAACTGAACCAGCTGTCACTGCAGCCACTCAGAAGTTCATCTCATAGCAACAATTCAATGAAACACACACACACACATCTGATTAATTTCAAACCTTCAATGCTGATAACTTAAAAATGCAACTTCTAAACGACGTCAAACTTGACCGTGCTTGTGTATTTTAGGATATTGGTCTCTTTGATCTTTCTGGATGGTTTGGATTAGATATAGGCTGTGTATATCCTAATTTACTATTTTTTATTGCAGAAATTTGGATTTTAGTTTTGTATGATGACTTGTGAATGCCTTTTCTGATTACCTTCTAATCTTCAACGCTAATATTTAACTGTCATGAAAACTTTTACTGCACTGTTCTGTTGCATGCATTGAGGCACAAGGGGACTGGAATTATGCAGTATGGGAATGCAATTTGCAAGGAAGCAAGTCTTTGAGAAGACTGCCAAAATTCTGAGATGTCTTAGTCCACTCGGCCATCAATGTTCAGACATCAGGTGCACATGAAGATATTCCTGTTTCACACATGAAGGTTTTCCTGCCATACTCTGTCACACAGGATGAATTTCCTAAACAAAGAGTGAAGTTATGAAATCTCCATCTTGAGCCGGATGACTTCAGTACGATGATAGACAAACATCCCACCATTATGAGACGAGGCAGATATCATGGGAGTTTCATCTTGTGCCTAAGTAAACAGTTTTAGCCCAGCTTACCATGAGATCATGGAAGAAAACAGGAGAGTAAGGATTATCTCACCTGTGTGAATAATGAGGCCAGGACAAGGAGGGCAGTGAGGGCGACGGTAATGCGAGAGTTGAAATCCTCGGGGTTGAAGAAGAAAGAAGCGTAGGCGATGACTATAAGCAGTGTAGTAGGGATGTAGAGGGTGAGCAGGTAGAAGCCATAGCGGCGGTAGAACCTCACCTTGACGCCCACGCTGGAGAACTCACCGTCCTGCTTCACCAGCATACTCACTTCACCTGATGATATTAATAACCTTTATTTCTACAAGTACATGATGCAACTTATACAGACCTAGCTGACATCAATGACATACTGTATAATAGCCCCTGGTTATGCAGAGCATTTCAGACAATTTAAGTTAATTTTGTCACCAGGATGCGATCCACACCAGTTAATTAACTAACACCCAGGTACCTACTTGCTGCTATGTAAACAGGGACAGCAGGTGTCTTAAGGAAACAAGCTCATTGTTTTCACCTGTACCAGAGATCGAACCACGGACACTCAATGTGTGAGCTGAGTGCGCTACCAACTGAGCTATGGGACACCGTTATCCCTAGAGTTAAGACACGTTCCAGAACGAACTTTAATTGGGCCAATGTTTCGTTTTGTGTTGAACTTTGTCAAGTCGTAATTTGATGGAGTTTTTGTGTAAGTTATCGTTTATTTCTGTAGGAGTCCTCAAGGATATGACCCACAACAGTCCTTTGCTGGGGATCGAACCCAGGGCCACTCGATTATTGGCCGAGCACTCGACTTACGTACTTTAATACAGTGGACCCCCGAGTAACGTACACCCCGGAAATCGTACAATTATGTAAGTATAATATTGTAAGTGCTTTTGTAAGTGTATTTTTGGTTGTCTGAAATGGACTAACCTACTTGACATTATTTTTTAAGGAAGTAAATTCGTTCGGTAATGGCACTTGAGCAGGCTTCTGGAATGAATTTTGTACGTTACTCGGGGGTCCACTGTAAATGGAGTTAATAAGTGCATGTACTCTCACGTACTCCCATATATTCTCATGCACGCTCATGTACTATCATGTGCTCTCATTACTCCCATGTTCTCCCATGATTCCATAGATGTATGGCTGTTAAGTTTTACCATTTCTCCATATACATAAATATGTAATATACGTACATAGGGGCAGAATATATAAACTGGTGCAACCCTCAGTGTATTTACACAGAAGGGTGTATGTCTCTCAATGAATACACCAAGGGGTATCTCTCACTATGTATACATCGAGGGGTGTATATATCTATATATACCGAGTGGTGTATGTTTCAGAGTATATACATACACTAAGATGCATGTCTAACTATACAGAGGTGTTTCTCACTGTATATACAAAGTAATGTGGCAGTGTATACACTCCGAGATGTGTACATACACTCCGAGTGTATAACAGACAACATTTATAATGCCAGACCACACGGATTTAGTTGTAAGAACAATACCAACGAAGTGAACATAATAAAATCTCTTACCTATCGTGTACTCGATAAGATTCTTGGGACCACTGTAGTTGGCAGCGAAGGGCACCAGGACCATGTAGGTGGACGCTGCTGACACCAGCGTGAAGTATAACGAACACACCTGTGGGCAACACCTGTGTTGTTTAACACCTGTAGACAACACCTGTTTGATACCTGTGGGCAACACCTGTGTTTGATACCTGTGAGCAACACCTGCTTTTCACCTGTGACACCTGTGGGCAACACCTATTTAAAACCTGTGGGCAATACCTGTGTTTGACACCTGTTGGCAACACCTGTGCCAACACCTGTGACAACACTTATGACAGACACCTGTTGCAACACCTGTGACAACACTTATGACAGACACCTGTGACAACACCTATGACAGACGCCTGTGGCAACACCTGCATTGGACACATGTGGCACCACTTGTGTGAAACATTTGTAGCAATCCGTTAAACTCGTATATCTTCTGTAATATCTGTTAAACACCTGTGGAAACACATGTTATGCACATGTAGTAACACCTGTATTCTAGAGTCCTGAGAAAAAGACTCTGGGGGTATTAACCCCCGGAGGTTTGCTACCCAGGGTCCTTCCCAAGAAGGGTAAATGTCTCTTGATCCAGGGAATGAGAGCAAATTATTTCTCAATGTAGGAAGCAATAAAGTACTGATCAGGAGTATTTCTTGTATATACAATATATTTTACTTATACAGTGGACCCCGAGTTCGTAAAACTCACTCCTAGTCTAGCATATCGACGAATTACTCTTAAGGAAAAATTTCACGTAGGTTGTCTATTTCAGACCCCAAAAATACACTTCCACAAGAACTTAAAAATTATACTTACATATTGCACGATTTCGGGTATTCGTAACCGAGGTCCACTGTACAGTGGTACCTCGAGTTACGATGGTCCCCAAAATCGCCCTTATGTAAGTTTTTTTTAAATGCTTTTGTAAGTATATTTTGGGGTGTAAAAGGACTAGTCTATTTTACATTATTCCTTATGGGGATAAATTGTTGTAATGGCACTTGAACAGCATTCTCGAACAAAAAAATATCGTAACTCGAGGTACCACTGTACTAGGAGTTATGGATGCTTTATTATAGTTGGTTAAGAGTAAAGTGAATGACAATAAAGAAGTTCGTAATATATAAATAAAGGAATAAATAAGTACAGGAGAGCCCCGATTTACAGCACTGATTTACACCGTTTCGCTAATGCAGCGGTTTTCAGTTATACCCATTCTTCATTTATTCAGACTTCCTACAATAAATATATTCACCACTCACTACAAGGGCAAAAATATTTTAAGGTAAGTAATATGTGTACTGTACATCATTTTTTTAGGTCTAGCTCTATTGCTCACTTAATATATGATAGTGTAAACATGTTATCAGGCTTTTATATGCATTTAAAAGTGAAAAAAAAAAAATAATAATTATGACTCACTTTACAGCAATTTTAACTTACAACAGTAGCCTGGAACCCAACCTGCTGTATAAACGGGGCCCTCCTGTAAGTCACTAAGTGTAGGAGAAATTATTACTTGTGACTGATCTGTGTCTCTCCTCTCGTCATTTCAACAATGTGACGATGCTGGTGAAGGCCTCTTCATCCACGGAGTGGGAGTTAACCTCCCCATCCTTGGACTAAACCTCATTACCTCCCATTCAGCAAGCGCTGTATGGACTCCTGTGGGTTTAGCTCGTCCCACCCATGATATTTGGTAATCATGGAAGGACATGCTAAGTCACGTGGATATACGTACGTAATATGAAAGCACCATGATAGTGGTGGCGGTGGTAGTTGTAGTAGTAGTAGTACTAGTAATGATGGTGATGGTAGATGTACTCACTTACCTGAGCATCAAAGGGGAACATCAGAAGGTTAAAGTCACAGCTGTGTGTAACGGTGTACAGCTGCCCCATCTCCATGCTGTTCTCTCGACCAGAGAAGATGTTCACTGTAACATAACAACGTTCTATCATCACCTGCTTCTTTACTAATTATACCAAGACGTATTAAAGTGGGAAAATCACATGTTCATTTTAACAGAGTGGGTTGTATAGTCAAAAGCTCACATGTGCATAAGAGTGGGTTTTATATCGTAGGGTCAAGTGGTCATGTTCAGCGGCGGACCTACATTTTTCGGGCCCTGAAGATTGGACTGTTATGGGAGTCCCTTCACAACCCCTTCTCATACAGTAGACCCAAAATTTTTAAGCAATGTGGACTAAAGTCACTTCTTGGGCCCCTCCGGGATTCTGGCCCTGAAGCTTAGGCTTCATTAGTTTCACAGATCTGCCCCTGGTCATATGTGCATTATGACAGTTTTGAACTAGCTGATGCCTGTGTTGGAGGGATAAATTCATGGTGGGGAGTGACTCATGTAGTGACTGAACTGACTCATGCCTGTGGTGAGGGGACAGACTCATGCACAAGGTCTCGGCACTGACTTTCGTGAGTATACTCTGCAGGGGCAGGCTTGGACGGAGCTTGACGAATGCACTCGATGTGGGATCCCTGATCCAGGTTTGTGAAGACATTGCCCTGGGCATTGCTGAAGAAAACTCTGGGCGTCCAGAGGTTGGCGATGGACTCGCTGGTGAGCAGGTTGAGGGTCGAGTCATCGTGCAGGTTCTTGTAGGTCAAACGCACGTCCTGCCATCGTAGCTTTAGGTTCAAGTTGGTGATGAAGGTTAAGTCCTGCGTGGCAATGGAGGGGAAGGAGGTGAGGTCGATCATAAAGAAAATGTTGAGGGGTTTGCCTACTATGATGGATGGCGGGGGGATGGTTTTCCTGTAGCTGTCAGGAGTCTCTACCACAGAGCACTGTGCCTCGTCGCTCTGGTCGGGGCAGTCGATGCGCAGGTCGCAGCATTGGAAGAGCTTGATGCAAGAACCGTCAGCGCAAGTAAACTCTCCAGCCTCACACACTGACAGTGTCAAGTTGACCGCTTCACCAGGCTTCAGTCCGCATAACTTGCCAGCCAGTACCCAGGTGTTGGTGCCCAGCGGGTATATACCATCATCTGAAGGTTTCCAACTTGCAACTGCATCCGCCTCCTGCAACACCATCACTCACTTTATTAACAACTTGCAGAATGCAACAACATCGTGGCTGCAACAATACACAACATCGTGACTACAACAATACACAACATCGTGACTACAACAATACACAACACCGTGGCTGCAACAATACACAATACCGTGACTACAACAATACATAACACGGTGATTACAACAATACACAATACCATGACTACAACAACACACAACACCGTGACTGCAAAAATACACAATACCGTGACTACAACAATACACAGAGGATCCTCTTAATACAACACTTCGCCCAAGGCTGGACTTCATTGAGTACACAGGAATGTGTAGTTGGTCTTGACCCAATGAGTGTCAATTGTGACATGCTCATGTCAGAAGCCAGACACAGGCATAGTAGAATTGGCTTTCAAATGCATAATAGAACTGATGAATTGACAAAGACGTATTTACACCTCCGAGAATGGAGTAGATGTCAATTCTGGAAGTGACAACTAGCAGTTTGCGAACAATCCGAATAAAACCTCAAGAGAACCTTCTAATCGCCAATTGGAGATTAGAAGAAGACGCAGAGTTACTAAAAGTATTATCCAGAGGGCTGAGGAGGGTTGTTGAGGTGGTTTGGTCATTTAGAGAGAATGGAGCATAATACGGTGCCCCGTAGCCTGGTCACCAAAGCTCTCGCTTCACATGGCGAGGGTCTGCGTTCGATTCCCAGGGCGGATAGAAACATTTGTAGTGTTTCTTTACACCTGTTGTCTATGTTCACCCATCAGTAAAATGGGTATCTAGGAGTTAGTCGATTGGTGTGAGTTGCATCCAGTGACAAGGACCTAATATGCGGGAAATGCTCTGCATAACAAGAGGCTTTCTATATAGTAGTATGTCATTGATGTCAGCTATGGTCTGTATACCATGTACATGTACTTGTAGTAAATAAAGATATTATATTATATTATACGTATTAATAGAATGGCTTGGAGGGTATATAAATCTGTAATGGAGGGAAAGCGATGTAGAGGTCATCCTAGGAAAGGATGGAGAGAGGGGTAAAGGAGGTTTTGTGTGCAATGGGCTTGGACATACAGCAGGCATTTATGAGCGTGTTAGATAAAGTGAGTGGAGACAAATGGTTTTTGGGACTTGACGAGCTGTTGGAGTGTGAGCAAGGTAATATTTTGTGAAGGGATTTAGGGAAACAGGTTAGCCAGACTTGAGTCTCGGAGATGGTAAGTACAATGCCTACACTTTAAAGGAGGGGTTTGGGATATTTTCTGTTTAGAGGAACATTTAAACTGTCGTATTTGTGCACCTCTGGCAAGACAGTGATTGTGTAAATGATGGTGAAAGTGTTTCTTTTTCAGGTCACCCTGCCTTGGCAAGAGACGGCCAGCATGTTAAAAAATAAACCTGGAGACCTGGAGTTTACCTGGAGAGAGTTCCAGTGGTCAATGCCCCCACGGCCCAGTCTGTGACCAGGCCTCATGGTGGATCAGGGCCTGATCAACCAGGCTGTTACTGCTGGTCACACACAGTCCAACGTACGAACCACAGCCTGGATGGTCAGGTACCGACTTTAGGTGCCTGTCCAGTGCCTGCTTGAAGACAGCCAGGGGTCTATTGGTAATCCCCCTTATGTATGCTGGGAGGCAGTTGAACAGTCTTGGGCCCCTGACACTTATTGTGTTATATCTCAACGTGCTAGTGGCACCCCTGCTTTTCATTGGGGGGATGTTGCACGTCTGGCGAGTCTTTTGCTTTCGTAGGAGTGACTTCGTGTGCAAGTTTAGTACTAATCCTCTAGGATTTTCCACGGTATATAATAATGTATCTCTCCCGCCTGCATTCTAGGGAGCACAGGTTTAGGAACTTCAAGCGTTCCCAGTAATTTAGGTGGTTTATCGCAGTTATGCGTGCCGTGTAGGTTCTCTGCACATTTTCTAGGTGAGCAATTTCACCTGCCTTGAAAGGTGCAGTTAGTGTGCAGCAATATTCTAGCCTAGATAGAACAAGCGACCTGAAAAGTGTCACCATGGGCTTGACATCCCTGGTTTTGAAGGTTCTCATTATCCATCCTGTCATTTTTCTAGCAGATGCGATTGCTACAATGTTATGGTCCTTGAAGGTTAGATCCTCTGACATGATCACTCCTAGGTCTTTGACATTAGTTTTTCGTTCTATTGTGTGGTTGGAATTTGTTTTATACTCTGATGAAATTTTAATTTCCTCACGTTTTCCATATCTGAGTAATTGAAATTTCTCATCATTGAACTTCATATTGTTTTCTGCAACCCATTTAAATATTTGGTTGATGATTGCTTGGAGTCTTGCAGTGTCTTCAATGGTGGACACTGTCATGCAGATTCAGGTGTCATCTGCAAAGGAAGACACGGCATTGTGGCTTATATCCCTGTCTGTGTCTGATATAAGGATGAGGAACAAGATGGGAGCGAGTACTGTGCCTTGTGGAACTGAGCTTTTCACCGTAGCCACCTCAGACTTTACTCTGTTGACTACTACTCTTTGTGTTCTACTCATTAGGAAATTATAGATCCATCTACCAACTTTTCGTCTTATTTCTTTATCACGCATTTTGTGTGCTATTACACCATGGTCACACTTGTCAAAGGTTTTTGCAAAATCTGTGTATATAACATCTGCATTCTATTTGTCTTCTAGAGTATCCAGGACCTTGTCGTAGTGGTCCAGTAGTTGGGACAGACAGGAGCGACCTGCTCTAAACACAAGCTGCCCTTGGTTGTGTAATTGATGGGTATCTAGATCAGTGGCGATCTTGCTTCTTAGAACCCTTTCAAAGATTTTTATGATATGGGATGTTACCGCTATTGGTCTGTAGTTCTTTGTTATTTCTTTACTGCCCCCTTTGTGGAGTGGGGCTATGTCTGTTCTTTTTAATAACTGTTGGACGACCCTGTGTCCATGCTCCCTCTCCATAGGATGTTAAAAGCACGTGATAGGGGCTTCTTGCAGTTCTTGATGAACACGGAGTTCCATGAGTCTGGTCCTGGAGCGGAGTGCATGGGCATGTCATTTATCGCCTTTTCGAAGTCATTTGGCGTCAGGATAATGTCAGATAGGCTTGCGTCTACCAGGTTCTGTGGCACTCTCATAAAAAATAATTTAGGTCTTCGACTTTCAGTCTGGTTAGCGCCTCGCTAAAAACTGAGTCATACTGGGACTTTAGTAGCTCACTCATTTCCTTGCTGTCATCTGTGTAGGACCCATCCCGTTTAAGTAGGGACCCAATACTGAATGTTGTTCTCGACTTTGATTTGGCATAAGAAAAGAAATACTTTGGGTTTCTTTCAATTTCATTTATGGCTTTTAGTTCTTCCCGCGTTTCTTGATTCCTGTAAGATTCCTTTAGTTTTAGTTCGATGTTTGCTATTTCTCTGACCAGTGTCTCCCTACAACAATAATAATTTAACAATAATAATCACAATTAACAATAATAATCATTATTAACAATAATAATAATAATAATCATAACAAATATAAAAATAATTAGCAACAATAATAATCATAATTTACAACAACAATAATAATAAATTAACAACAACAAAAGGTGTTGTGTCTTAGCTAACCTTGAGAGATTTAATGACCCATGTGGAGTTGTTGGGGTCCCAGAAAATATCAGAGTGAAGGTAGCCATCCAGGGCGAGTTTACCGCCGCGCTTGTCCACCAGGGCATACTGACGATTGAAGGGCGAGGTTGGGCACACCGCTGGGCCCCTCAGGTAGAGAACGGGAGGGCTGGTGAACTCACAGGGCACGCAGAACTCGTAGGTATCTAAGCAGGCGATGTCAGACCACTGGTCCATGAAGGGCACAGTTTGTAGGACCAGACAGTTCTCCACCACTCCGCCGTTGGGTCCCGACCCCCTCCAGGGCCCAATCCAGGGCACTGTCTGGCCCGAATCCCAGTACTGCCACTGGCCCTCTTGCCATTGGTCGGTGGCACCCAGCCACAAGTAGTTAGAGCCTTGCCCTCCGGTACAGTGCTTGGCGTCCTGCTGGGTGACGTTGTAGAGCCAAATGTTCTCAACAGTTGACTGAGGCACTGCTATTCTACCTCCCACCACCTGCAACATACACACACACACACCTGGCTAACACGTCTTTAAAACAAGTGTCTTATACATATATCTGGCTGGTAAACTATGTAAGAGAAGTGTCTTGCAACATATCTGGCTGTTAAACTCTCCAAAACAAGTGTCTTAAACACACCTAGCTCATACAACTGAAAGACAAGTGTCATTCATTTGAATTCTTGGTATTTCAGTCAGAATGTATTCTGTTCTTAGTAAAGGTTATTTGGCTCTTTAATAATAATAATAATAATAATAATAATAATAATAATAATAATAATGAAACAATTTCCAATGCTCTAACAAGTTAAAGTCTATACTCTCATTGTGACTACTTTAAGACTAATATTTACTTATAATATAGGTGTACACTATGATGGACAACGGGAGTGTACCTTGCAGAGGTGAAGACCAGCCTTGAGTGAAAACCTGTTAGGGAAGATGAGATGCGACGAGTCTTGCGTTCACACACCTGCTGCGTCTCCCTCACAGTCCACGCCACCTCCCCAGAGATGTTCCATTTCTCCTTGGACCAACTGAGGGCGTCTCCTTCCTCCTCTGTTTCACAGCGAGCCAGCTGCTCACAAACACCCGGATAGGAATACGCACAGTGAGAAACAACACCCGGATAGGAATACGCACAGTGAGAAACAACACCCGGATAGGAATACGCACAGTGAGAAACAACACCCGGATAGGAATACGCACAGTGAGAAACAGTTTTTGTAGCAATGTTAAATGCGGGTCTTGTAGTAATTACACCGCACTGATAACCCGAACATAAGAAAGAGAAGCTGATGACCACGGTTAGGTCCGACTTGGATTACTGACTTGTAACATCGTGTCATACGCTTCTTTCCCCCGGGTGCTGGTTATTTGTGTATTGTTCCAGTCATGATATTATCACTTTTTATTCTTTACAGAAAAGTAATGATAGTTGTACCAGCTGTTGCTGGTACAACCCCATCTATGGTGCTCATGTAAGAATAATGTCCATAGCCTGTATTATAGCCCTCATTGATTATTCTGCACTCATGTTCATGTTGGCTAAGAAAACTTCCCTCCCAATGTTAACGCTAATGCAAAACGAAGCCCGAGGTTCTTAATATGATATCACTAATAGCATATTGTAGATCAACATCTGCTAGAAAAATGACAGGATGGATAATGAGAACCTTCAAAACCAGGGACGCCAAGCCCATGTTGACACTTTTCAGGTCGCTTGTTCTATCTAGGCTGGAATATTGCTGCACACTAACTGCACCTTTCAAGGCAGGTGAAATTGCTGACCTAGAAAATGTGCAGAGAACCTTCACGGCACGCATAACTGCGATAAACCACCTCAATTACTGGGAACGCTTGAAGTTCCTAAACCTGTACTCTCTAGAACGCAGGCGGGAGAGATACATTATTATATACACGTGGAAAATTCTCGAGGGATTAGTACCAAACTTGCACACGAGAGTCACTCCCTACGAAAGCAAAAGACTCGGCAGGCGATGTAACATCCCCCCAATGAAAAGCAGGGGTGCCACTAGCACGTTGAGAGACAACACAATAAGTATCAGGGGCCCAAGACTGTTCAACTGCCTCCCAGCATACATAAGGGGGATTACCAATAGACCCCTGGCTGTCTTCAAGCAGGCACTGTACAGGCACCTAAAGTCGGTACCTGACCAGCCAGGCTGTGGTTCGTACGTTGGACTGCGTGCGGCCAGCAGTAACAGCCTGGTTGATCAGGCTCTGATCCAACATGAGGCCTGGTCACAGACTGGGCCGCAGGGGCGTTGACCCTGGAACTCTCTCCAGGTAAACTCACATAATGACTAACAACATGCTCACTGGAGAAGCCAAGTATGGCTATTCAAAACTCAGAGAGAAAGAAATTAATGAGAAATTCTTAAGTAAGTTTATTTAGGTACAGGTTCACATAAGAACAATTAATAAACATAGCTTAACATATGTGCAAATTACCTAGGATAACCCTGAAAAAAGTCAAAATGACTTATTTCCATTGAGAACCATCACACAATGAATTACTTAAGATAAGATTTCGTTCGGATTTTTAACCCCGGAGGGTTAGCCACCCAGGATAACCCAAGAAAGTCAGTGCGTCATCGAGGACTGCCTGTCTTATTTCCATTGGGGTCCTCAATCTTGTCCCCCAGGATGCGACCCACACCAGTCGACTAACACCCAGGTACCTATTTGCTGCTAGGTGAACAGGACAACAGATGTAAGGAAATGCGTAGAAATGTTTTCACACCGCTGGGAATCGAACCCGAGCCCTCCGCGTGTGAAGCGAGAGCTTTGCCAGCCAGGCACATTAGCCACAGAAAATAACTTGAAGAAAAATTAAAACACAATTTTGGCATATGTGAATCAAGCATTTGAAGTTAGGAGAGAAGTAAATAATAAATCACAGTGTTGTAGTAGCCAGGCTTGCGCTTGGCTACAAGTGGAAATAAATGGTATAAAATACCGACACAATGGAAAAATAAACACAAGCAGTATAATGTGATCCTTTATTGACAACGTTTCGCCCACGCAGTGGGCTTTATCTAGTCTCAGACAGATCTACCTGGAAAAAGAGTAACATGAGTATTTATAGGATTTAGTCAGGTGGAGAATGCTGCATGTGACAGTCTTCAAAGTAGTGTGATAGTTTAAAACCTTGTGTGACTTTAAGGACCTGCAGTGTTCCTGGAATCATCACTTATCTGTATATCCAACAACTTCAACCAGAACAACGGCTTCTACAACATAGCTGAACCTATTGCCAAGAAACTTCTTCAACGCTATCCCACATAGAACTCAAGAATGGAACACGGCAGGTCCTTAAAGTCACACAAGGTTTTAAACTATCACACTACTTTGAAGACTGTCACATGCAGCATTCTCCACCTGACTAAATCCTATAAATACTCATGTTACTCTTTTTCCAGGTAGATCTGTCTGAGACTAGATAAAGCCCACTGCGTGGGCGAAACGTTGTCAATAAAGGATCACATTATACTGCTTGTGTTTATTTTTCCATTGGCTACAAGTACTGACTCATGTAGTAGTGTTGTCAAGGACCGTGAACATTAATACCTTGGTGATGGTACTGTTGTTAAGGACTGTGAACATTAATATCTTGGTGATGGTACTGTTGTTAAGGACTGTGAACATTAATATCTTGGTGATGGTACTGTTGTTAAGGACTGTGAACATTAATATCTTGGTGATGGTACTGTTGTTAAGGACTGTGAACATTCATACCTTGGTGATGGTACTGTTGTTAAGGACTGTGAACATTAATATCTTGGTGATGGTACTGTTGTTAAGGACTGTGAACATTAATATCTTGGTGATGGTACTGTTGTTAAGGACTGTGAACATTCATACCTTGGTGATGGTACTGTTGTTAAGGACTGTGAACATTAATATCTTGGTGATGGTACTGTTGTTAAGGACTGTGAACATTAATATCTTGGTGATGGTACTGTTGTTAAGGACTGTGAACATTCATACCTTGGTGATGGTACTGTTGTTAAGGACTGTGAACATTAATACCTTGGTGATGGTACTGTTGTTATGACTGTGAACATTAATATCTTGGTGATGGTACTGTTGTTAAGGACTGTGAACATTCATACCTTGGTGATGGTACTGTTGTTAAGGACTTTAAGCATTAATACCTTGGTGATGGTAGTGTTGTCAAGGACTCTGAACCAGAAGTTGAGGCGAGTGATCTCTCCACTGAAGCTTTGTTCTTCTTGGAATCCTCCACCGAAGCTGTCCTGCTCCTGACCTGTGAACCAACGTATCCACAACACTCAAAAGTTGATACATAGACTCCAGTTAAACATCTACCAACAACAACAATAATAATAATAATACTCTCACCTATAATAAAGGAGCCGTTAGGTTGTAGTGGA
The DNA here is from genome assembly GCA_009830355.1 of Cherax destructor. Lineage (NCBI taxonomy): Eukaryota > Metazoa > Arthropoda > Malacostraca > Decapoda > Parastacidae > Cherax > Cherax destructor. The sequence continues at coordinate 57,573 of WNWK01005558.1, forward strand.
CCAGACACGACGGGTAGCTGGCCCTGCTGGCCCAACAGACCGTCCTTGTAGACATGCCAGGCACCTGTCTCGTGCTGGTAGGTGAAGCAGAAGTGTACCCACTGTCTAAACGGTGTCGACACCACTGAATCTCCCCAGGTGCTGTGCAGTGCCACCTTGTACCCAGTCATGCGGTGGTCTGGTGGGCACGAACACTAGGGTATAGGATATACAGCATCAATTATTATGACATAATTTATTACTGGGAAAGTACTCCGGTGGATTAAGGCGTACCTGATATGAAGGAAGCAAAGAGTGCTTGCCTGAGAAGAGACGTTAGAATGGAAAAGATGACAAGCGATGTGCTACAAGGATCGGTATTAGCACTAGTGCTGTTTCTGGTTTATGTGAACCCTTGTAACTTGCTTTAGCTATCAGAACTTTTGCGGCCCAGTTCCTGGACCCATTATGTGCCTCTGTAATCTTCTGACTACCGCATACAGAATGGGTATAGGGTGCATAATAAAAAGATTGAACTAATTGTGAACGACATACCAGATGGAATTGAGTTAGAATTTATCTCTACTCGCTGTTGATGTAAAACTAACGAGAATAAAAACAGACGAAGGGAAAAAGACTGCAAAAATTATCTGGACAAACTGCAGGATTGGTCAGATAAGTGACTGCTTGAGCACTGTGTTTCTACTAACTGCATTAGAATGGGTAGAGTTTTCTCAAGCCACCGTGGACTGACCTACTCTGATTTCGTTGTCCTTGTCGTCAGATACGGCGTAGGAGAGGAGAGTAGACTCCTCCCTGAACCTGTTGATCCTGATGGAGTAGCAGAAGGTGAAGCTGGTGAGGGTTGGGAAGGGTCTAGTGAGCCTAGCGTGGCTCTTGTCAGAGGGGACGCCAGACTGCTGCAGAAAGAGTACCCGAACACTTCCTCCAGCGCCTCCAACAGGTGGGTCCGTCCCTCTGCTTTCCTTCGCTGCCCCTGGTGAGAGTCATGTTAATGTCAGAATGAAATTAAATTATATTTAGTTAAAAATAAATTATGTTAAAATTAAAGTAAATATGTTAAAATTGGAGCAAATTAGGTTAGAATTGAGTGCAATAATTTGGGATATAATGAAGCATAACTGTCACTGTACCGTAACTGAAATCATTCACAACTTATTCAAGAATTGGAAATGAGAACTAAGCGACGTTTTGGTTCATTCTAGATGACGTTTCTGTCCGTCCAGGACGTCGTTTTGGTCCGTCCAAGACGACCCTTTGGACGTAAGACGTAGAATGAGGGGAGACATGATTGAAGTATATAAGTGGAATATAGACATAAATAAAGGAGACACAAGTAAAGTTCTGAGGATATCCATCCAGGAAAGAACTCGAAATAATAGAGTCAAATTGGATAAGTTTAGGTTTAGAAACGATGTAGGAAAGCACAGGTTTGGAAATAGAGTTGTCCAAGAGTGGAACAATCTGCCTAGTAGGGTTATTGAAGCTAAAACCTTAGGTAGCTTCAAAAATAGGTTGAATAAATTCATGGGTGAGAGGGACTGGATTTTTCGATGAGCAAGAGATGTGTACTCACCTATATGTGGCCGCTACTAGGTTCACTACTGGCTTCGAGAGCCTTATCGTACCTATTCTCAAAGCTACATACGGCGGATCAAGCCTCTATCACTCCACTCTCCAGGTCATTCCACTTTCTGACTACTCTAAGACTGAAGAAACACTTCCTAACATCCGTGTGACTCATCTGATTTTTCCAACTTCCAACTGTGCCCTCGTGAACCTGTTTCCCGTCTCTGAACAATCCGTCCTTTTCCATCCTATCAACTTCTCAGTATTTTTTACGTTGTTATCATAGCACCCTCTAGTCCTCTCTCTTTTAAGAGATAGACGACTCCTGTGTTATCTTTTCATAAAAATCGGAACTTAACTAAATAATTCCGGAAGAGGACATTATGCAAGATATTAAAATAAAATAAACAAAATATTCTTACAAGTTACTAAATGAACCAAAACTGGTACCCCAAAAAATTGCACTTCTTTCGTATTTTTAATTTTCAAAAGTGGATTAGATACTTTTTTTTAAATGGTCCAAGTCGGGCGAAACGTCGTGGTACGTTTCTCTCTGTGTGTGGGTTATTTGTGTATTGTTGCAGTCACTGTATTGTGTCTTGTTGGTCTTTAAAACTGGTGTTTAGACTTTTGGGAGAGTGCATTTCAGTTTGAGTTAATTAATGTATCAGTGCACTGCCTAATTGGTCGTCCTCTTTATAAATTGACTGTTGGAACTGTAGGTTACAGTAGGTTACTGTAGGTTACAGTAGGTTACTGTAGGTTACAGTAGGTTACTGTAGGTTACAGTAGGTTACTGTAGGTTACAGTAGAGCGAAGTGGCGAGTGTCCAGCAGCTTTTTTTATAGTGTGTATCTGTAGCATCCAGAGTGTGTGTACCTGTATCATCTAGTGTGTGTACCTGTATCATCTAGTGTGTGTACCTGTATCATCTAGAGTGTGTACCTGTATCATCTAGTGTGTATACCTGTATCGTCTAGTGTGTACCTGTATCATCTAGTGTGTGTACCTGTATTATCCTGAGTGTGTGTGTACCTGTATCATCCTGAGTGTGTGTGGTGGAGGTGGTGAATGTTAAGATCAAGAGCGGCAGCCTCCACATCCTCACTCCCTCACGTGTGGGTCACTACTGACCAGCCCACCTGTCTGAACCCACCAGTGCCAGCCCACCTGTGCCAGTCTACCTGGGCCACCCACCCTATTCACTCAAGCCCGCCCACCCACCCCAATATCCAGAAACATACTAGCACTCCAGTGTTACCTTGAAGAGTGTGCTACTAGCACTCCAGTGTTACCTTGAAGAATGTGCTACTACCACTCCAGTGTTACCTTGAAGAGTGTGCTACTACCACTCCAGTGTTACCTTGAAGAGTGTGCTACTACCACTCCAGTGTTACCTTGAAGAGTGTGCCACTACCACTCCAGTGTTACCTTGAAGAGTGTGCCACTACCACTCCAGTGTTACCTTGAAGAGTGTGCTACTACCACTCCAGTGCCACCACACTGGCATAACGTTCATTAAGCTTTGCATAAAGCTAGAGAAATGAATCACAGGCTTCGTGGTAAACCTGTTGAACGCTCTATGAAACATATAACAATGTTAGTCACCAGAGCCAGCGAACGTCTGGACCGGAAGGTAGAACAGGAACTCGACTGACTGTTGACACAGAGCCTGGAAGTATACAGCGATCCTGCATCAACATCTCCTCCTGCAACTTGTGTTCGCACGCCTCTGGAACTGCGATATATCTATACACCAAACACGACACACTATAGATACAGTGTTGGCATTAAGGTTGTCCAGGCCTAGGGCGAACATACCGTTCAGAAATTTCACCTGGGATGACGTGCACACCTGCGTTGGTCTTGATAGTCCTAGCTGATCTCTTCTTAAGGTAAAGTCTTGGTGACTGATGAGGAGATGATGGCTACATTTTGGCACCACAGTGCCTAGGTCACATTTCTAGCTGCCTCGCCAACTTTGGGGTCCAGTCCCTGGACCCATTATGTACCTCTGTAATCTTTTGACTACCGCCCACAGGATGGGTATGGGGTGCATAATAAAGATATCAAACTAAACTCGCCATCAGGAAGAATGCTGACCCCAATGGAAATAAGTCATTTTGTTTGACTTTTTTGGGTTATCCTAGGTTCTCTACACATATGCTGCTATGTATGATAATCTATGTAACTGTATTTGTGTATACCTGAATAAACTTACTTACTTACTTACCCAGGTGAGTACTCCCGTGAAGAGTGATGATGCTGTATGCCCATCTGTTTAACTATCAGAACTTTGGGGTCCAGTCCCTGGACCCATTATGTACCTCTAATCTCTTGACTACCACCCACACGATGGGTATGGGGTGCATAATAAAGATGTTAAATTAAAAAAAAAAGGTGTGTGAACACTTGGAACTGAGCTGTAAATCCTATGACTAACTTCTTGGGTATCTATACTTTGGAGACGTTTCGTCAGGGAGATTTCATTACTCCAGCACAGGTTCAAGGCTAAGGGAATGAGCACCTGGAATCTGGTTTGAAGTTAGTTTGATATCTTTATTATGCACCCCATACCCATCCTGTGGGCGGTAGTCAAAAGATTACAGAGGTACATAATGGGTCCAGGGACTGGACCTCAAAGTTTGATAGCTGAGCAAGTTACAAAGGTAATGAACTCAGATGGTCACAATCATGACAAGTTACAAAGGTATTTGCAGATTACAGAGGTATATATAGAGTCCAGAGACTGGGCCCCAAAGTTTTGATAGCTGAACAAGGTACAATGGTAATTAATTCACTAGTTACAAGGTAATGAATCATGTAAGTAAATTTACTTACGTCTGTACATGGTTGCACTCATGAACAAATTATAAAGCAATGAGCAATCTATTAGTCTACACCCAGCCACAACTGTAATGAGTTATTGGTGCAAATTTTAATAATCTGGTTTGAAGAGCGTGTTTTCCAAACCTTGAGAAGTTGTATTCAGGAGGTACTCCACGTCTGGACGCCCATGTAAAATTATCTTTTCTGTGATGAAATATGGGAAATCGAAGATCGAGAACAGGATGGAGGACACACTGGGCGCGTGCCACAAACCCTCAATAAAAACCATTGACATTGATTTTTGACTCGCTGGTTCAAAAATGACCCAGTCCCCAAGTTGTTCTCATAAGTATGATTTAAGCCAACATAAGCTATTAGAATGTTCCACCAATAAACAAAGCAAACACTAAAGTCACTATATTGAATTATATTTTGAGTTCATGTGATATGTTATCAATTTTGTGGGCGTGTCTTGGGCTGTGTGAACTAGTAATTCTTTGTCCCTGTGTACCACAATGGTGGGACCTCCCTGATTATGCAACAGCCTTTGATCAATGGCTGTATTGTCATGCCTACTCCTGCACGCTCAATGAGTATATATTTTTCAGCGCTTCTGCCTTAAGTGTGGAAATATTCTTGTTATGGCTTTGGCGAGGCCCCGGGTAGGGCCAATAGCATATAAATTGTAGATTGATTTGTAGCCGTGGTGCGTGTTAGTCTTAATTCCTCGCTGAGTTGTGTTGTGCTTGCTCTGGTAAGACGATAATTCCTGTACAAATTTCCCCGTCATGACTTCATTTCGCAAGATCCCGTCTTATGCAGACAGACCTGTCAAGCAACCTGTCTAATGTTAACAGACCTGTCAAACTTTTCAGAGTTATAACCATAGGGTATTAAGATATTTCTACTGCATAGATAGTCAATATGTACTTCAGCTGCTTGGCAGAGTTCAGAGATAATTTATAATTTCAAGTGTACAATGTTAAAAGGGAAGGGGGGGGGAATGTTGGGTTGGGTTCATTCAGGTCAGGTTCACTTAGGTTGGTTTAGGTTAGGTATGGTTAGGCTAAATTATAGAGGTTAATGCTGAGTAAGGTTAAGTAGAGTTAGGATGGACCTTTTTTTAAGTTGGGTTGGGTAGAGTTTTGTTGGGTTACGTTAGGTTGAATTGCCTAATGTAACAGTCAAATATCGAGTTTAGGTAACCACAACCCAACCTAATCCAACTACACCCAACTCAACCTAACAAAGCCCAACCTATCTAACCTACCTCAATATTGACCATAATAACCAAACTTACCTAAACTAACATTAAAAAAAAAAACATTTTTAAACATTTTGCCCAAAATATAACTACATCGCAAAATAAACTTAATATATTACACATTATTTAAAGTGTGAATTATATCCGAGCTATACCGAGCAGTTAGTCAATATATCTAGCAAGGGTCCACCTCAGACGCGAGTCATGGGGACCCACAGCCTCGGAGAAATAAATTGGCTTCCTGGCAGCCTGGTTAATCAGGTCCTGCTCCACCGGGAGGCCAGGTCGTGGACCGGGCCGCGGGGGCGTTGACCCCCGGAACACCCTCTAGGTATAGTCTTCTCCTATCGTCCCATTTTCTAAGTACAGATTTATTTCATTGGCCCAAACACTCGAAGCTCCTCGGAAGCCAAGAGTTAGTTTAATATCTTTATTATGCACACATAATGGGTCCAGGGACTGGGCCCCATGTGACAGGCATGCCTCCTCTCGATGGCCACTTTGAGACGCTGGAGCAGGAGGGTGAATGCTATTGGGTCTCTAGTAGCGTTGATGAGCGTGGAACTCAGTTCACTGAGAAAACTGGTTTGCCCCAGTGGGACGGTGGTAATGATGGCCAAAATCCCCATACTTGTTGAATTTAGCTTCTTTGTGACCAGCAGCACCGCCTTTTTGACCAACACTAAAATGCATATGGGTGTGGGCCAGGTATAGTACCACACCAGTTCTCTGCCATTCATCCAGGAGATGACTGTAACATTCCTTTCACTAACTTAGAACTTGATGAAGCCACTGTGTGGCGAAACGTTTCCACAATAAAGATACCCAAGTGTTGGACAAGTGCCTCATTCATCAACTTGTGGGTTTTCTCAGACATTTACCTACAAAAATTTCTCTTGATGATATTGACTTCGTTGTGTCGTACCCGCTAACTTTTGCAACTTGCGCAGTTCAGCTATGCAGATCATACTGGCCGGCTTCTATCTTGCCGCAATATACTTTTATTCAGTGTGAATAGGGAGAGCAATGATAAGATGTCTTCTGTACCAAGATACAGTTGTGTTGCAGCGTCTGACAGTGTGGATACGATAATGGTACACTGTCAGACACTGCAACACAACGATATCTTGGTGCAGAGGACATCTTCGATAAATCTCTTTTGCCTGACCACTAGTTACGAGTGAGAAGGATTGGATTTGAGAGGGACCTACCCAGTAGGTTTGCTATGCCGCCTGTCCAGTCGACAAGATTATCTGTGCCTCACCTAACAGTATATAAGTCACTATACTGTTACTTCAGCTTCACACTGTTCCAGACTATGGAACAGAACTCTTCTCCTGTCTGAGGGACTGGCCACCTCAAAACTACATCTTCGAGGGTGATATTATTATTATTATAATCACGGGGGAGCGCTAAACCTGTAGGATTATACAGCGCCTATGGGGGGGGGGATGGAAGGTATTCAGGATCAATTCAGGGAACCGGAGCACAGATCCAATTCCGGGGTAAATATTTAGAACAAATTCTTTCACTATCTAAATGCTTGAGATAGATGGTTCATGTCTACCTTGTAATCCATATATAGAGTGTCCTCACGTGCGTGTGAGTGTAGTGAAGCTTGTGAGTACTTGAGTGTGGCGTGTATCCTAGTGTGAGGGATGGACAGATCAAGCACACGCAACTCTCTCCCAGTCACGGTTAGAAGTGATCCCTTGTTAAAAGTGAATTGATATTTTATTCACACACAAAAAAATCATTACATGTGTATTGTATACATAGTCAGTGGTCGTGTAAATAAGATGCAATAGAAGCGGTATATGGCATTTTATCGAATGTACTGGTGGGCGAAACGTCTTCTTGATAAAATGCCATATCTCACACTGTACTATTAACATACTGGGGAAGCTCTAACCCGTAGGAAATAAATGGTATAAAATACCGACACATTGGAAATGTAAACACAAAGCAGCATAATGTGATCCTTTATTGACAACGTTTCGCCCCACAGGCGAAACGTTGTCAATAAAGGATCACATTATACTGCTTATGTGTTTATATTTCCTAACCCGTAGGGGATGGGGGCTCACACAGCTCGCCTGGGGAATGGGAGGTAATCTTGATCAACCGTAGCTAAAAATGTAGACACTGGTGACACACCAAATTGTATGAAAATTTTCATCATTTCTGTCTGCAATTTTTGTTGAGCCTACAAAGTGAGAGAAACCATATATAAGACACAAAACATATAACTCGCAGGTAGGAGACGTTTTGCCCGCCAGGGGTCTATTGGTAATCCCCCTTATGTATGCTGGGAGGCAGTTGAACAGTCTTGGGCCCCTGACACTTATTGTGTTGTCTCTCAACGTGCTAGTGGCACCCCTGCTTTTCATTGGGGGGATGTTGCATCGTCTGCCGAGTCTTTTGCTTTCGTAGGGAGTGACTCTCGTGTGCAAGTTTGGTACTAATCCCTCAAGAATTTTCCAAGTGTATATAATAATGTATCTCTCCCGCCTGCGTTCTAGAGAGTACAGGTTTAGGAACTTCAAGCGTTCCCAGTAATTGAGGTGGTTTATCGCAGTTATGCGTGCCGTGAAGGTTCTCTGTACATTTTCTAGGTCAGCAATTTCACCTGCCTTGAAAGGTGCAGTTAGTGTGCAGCAATATTCCAGCCTAGATAGAACAAGCGACCTGAAAAGTGTCAACATGGGCATGGCATCCCTGGTTTGAAGGTTCTCATTATCCATCCTGTCATTTTCTGGCAGATGCGATTGCTACAGTGTTATGGTCCTTGAAGGTGAGATCCTCTGACATGATCACTCCCAGGTCTTTGACATTAGTTTTCGCTCTATTGTGTGGTTGGAATTTGTTTTGTACTCCGATGAGATTTTAATTTCCTCACGTTTTCCATATCTGAGTAATTGAAAAACGTGAGGAAATTAAAATCTCATTGGAGTACCGCCCGCCTCCGGCTGGGTTACAAGTATCTTTGGCAGGTTAAATCACCACCACCAGATGTAGACCAAACAAAATGTAAACTTTGCCAGTTGGATTATTGTCACACCCTGCGTCATTATGTACTGGAGTGCGATAAAATTAATGAATTCAGAGACTACTCACTCAGAAATGTTCAAGATATGTCAAAGTATTTTATCCACAGTGGTATATTACAGACCATTCTGGAAAAATACCTTGACTTTGCTCCCTGTAAATAAAGCATTGACACGTGTGTGTGTGTGTGTGTGTGTGTGTGTGTGTATGTATATATGTGTGTATGTGTTGTATGTGTGTATGTATATACATGTATGTGTGTGTATGTGTGTGTGTGTATGTATGTGTATATGTATATGTGTGTGTGTGACCCAACAATTAAAATTTGCACCAATAACTCATTACAGTTGTGGCTGGGTGTAGACTAATAGATTCCTCATTGCTTTATAATTTGTTCAGGAGTGCAACCATGTACAGACGTAAGTAAATTTGCTTATATGATTCATTACCTTGTAACTAGTGAATTCATTACCATTGTACCTTGTTCAGCTATCAAAACTTTGGGGCCCAGTCTCTGGACCCTATATATACCTCTGTAATCTGCAAATACCTTTGTAACTTGTCATGATTGTGACCATCTGAGTTCATTACCTTGTAACTTGCTCAGCTATCAAACTTTGAGGTCCAGTCCCTGGACCCATTATGTACCTCTGTAATCTTTTGACTACCGCCCACAGGATGGGTATGGGGTGCATAATAAAGATATCAAACTCATTGGAGTACAAAACAAATTACAACTACACAATAGAGCGAAAAACTAATGTCAAAGACCTGGGAGTGATCATGACAGAGGATCTCACCTTCAAGGACCATAACACCGTAGCAATCGCATCTGCTAGAAAAATGACAGGATGGATAATGAGAACCTTCAAAACCATGTGTCCTTTTACCTAACATAATGTCGGTATTTCTACCAACATCATACCTTTTATTCTTTCTACCCACTTGACCTGGCCTAGGTAATTTACACATATCCTGTGGCTTGGTTGGCAACGCCTCACACAATGAGTGTCCATGGTTTAATTCCCGACACGAGAGGAAATGCTAGGCATATTCCCTTACACCTGCTGTCCCCGTTCACCTAGTAGTAAGTAGATACCTGGGTTAGTGGACTGGTGTGGGTGGCATCCTGGGGTACAAGGTTGAAGGACCATAGTGGAAATAAGACAGACAATCCTCGATGACGCATTGACTTTCTTGGGTTAACCTGGGTGGCTAACCCTCCAGATTAAAAATCCCAAGTCATATCTTATTTATGTAGACCTGTACCTAAATAAACTTAACTTGCCTAGTCACTTACTGCTGTACCGTGGTCCATGCAGGACCGAAACATCGCCCAGTTTGCATTTCTACTGTGTGACTGCAGTGTCACTCTTTTCACTCACGGTATTGTCATTTTCTCTGTTCATTAAGGTAGGTGGGCTAGGCAAACTTGGTCGCCATTTTTTGTGGGGCCCAAAGTGTTGAGTTTGTTGTTGTTGTTGATTCGCCGGTACTCTCCCGGCCTTGGTCTTTTTCCAGATGGTGACCCGGCCTTGGCTCCCTGTCTTGGGAGTGTCTGGAGACCAATGTCTCTCATGGGAGGAGGTACAAGCATTGCCATGGGCTTTTCAAGATATACAGTATACTGTTTATTCACTTTTGTGACATTTATGCAGTTTTTAAATAAAATTATTATTATTATTATTATTTTTATTAGCAGTAGTAGTAGTAATAGGATAGAAATAATATAGTAATAGGACATTAATTAAAAAACAATAATAATAATAATGGTACACAACTGTTAACCTACAAGTAATAAGTACCTGAATATTAGTAGACTGTTGTGGATCGCATCCTGGGAGAGAGGACCAGAAGTTCCTAATGGAATCAAGACAGACATACTGATTTTATTGGGTTATCCTGGATTAATGACGAGAATAAAATATGTTAATTTAACCCAGCCATCACGTGGGACTGTCATACAACCTCACACGGTGTGTATTCCATGGTTTTATTCCATATTCTATAACATAGGCTTAATTAAGGCGATGAAGATATTACTAAATCATTCCATTATGGATTTAAAGGCAAAAATATTTTTTTAACTTTCTATCAAAACAAAAAGATCTCAAAAAAAAAAAAAAAGTTTGCTGGTCGATTTACATAACAGATTATTTTTGTCGTTATATAAGGCAAAATTTTTTTTTAATAAGGTGTTAAAGGATTGTCAATAATTGAGTATTTCGTAGGATAAAAGTCTGTAAAAAATAAGGAAATAATAATGAATGAAGAGGATAAATGTGTCACTTCCGCTGTTTCATGAGTCTGAAATAAAGACACAACGGTTCATTAGTGACGTCACTTCAGACGGCAAAGATGTAAACAGATGCGAATTGAAGTGAGAATTTTTCCATTTTACAGTTTTAATGGCGTGCATGAGAGTTCCCGGCTGCATCACAGTGCAGCTGAAATGCATTAAGTATATATGAAGCAGACTTGGCGGGGTTGTGAGTGTCTGGCATGGGGAGGATGGTGACTCCCTCAGGGCCTGTTTCTTGTACCTATTTTATTTATGCTATTTTGCCATGACTCACTAAGGGGGGTGGTTTGATGCCGGTGAGTGACTCTTGATCCAAGGAATCAGTAGCCATTCTTTCCTGGCTTCTCAAGAAAGGATTTTGGTAACCGGCTCTTGATCCACCTAGCCCCGCTGGGAGGTATCGATGTTGGTGAGGATCCTGAGGTCTGGCTCAGCATCCTGTGTTCTGCTCTTGCTCTCTGCATCCTGTGGTCTCACTAGCCCTCAGCATCCTGTGGTCTGACTGGCTCTCAGCATCCTGTGTTCTGGCTAGCTCTTTGCATCCTGTGGTCTGACTGGGTTTCAGTATCCTGTGGTCTGGCTGGCTCTCAGAATATTGTAGTTTTGATGGCTCTCGGTATCCTATGAACAGTACTCACCTATTTGTGATTGCAGTTGGTTAATTCCCAGCTGTCTCATCTTGTCTTAAATTATTGTGAATGAATTCACTGATTCTTATCCTTGTTGGGCCCTTTTATACCAATTCTTCATTCTCTGTAAACAAGGTAATTTTCCTCCACCATTTCCTTGTCAATCTATTTCATTCTCTGACAGCCCCAAGGCTGAAGAAATATTTCCTATTGTCTTTGTTACTTTTTCTTTCCCATAGGCAGCCTTTGCTTGATTGTAGTTTTTTTTCAGAGTTCCACAACATAGGAACGTAGGAATCTTGGATCCTGATCAGACTTGGTCACAATTGGCTTAGCATAATCCTTGTTTGCAGATGACATAACTTTTGTCATTTCCCATTCAGATCTGGCTTCTCGCAATAACACTGTTAACAATGAGATGATTAAGGTTTCTACTTAGACAGCTACCAAGAGACACTTTTAATATTGACTAAACTTTCTTCATGATATTTGGAAATAGAGCTACAAATGTACAACTCAGTATAATGATTGTTTCATTGTAAGACAGAATGAGGGAAGATTATACCTTAAATGAATTAGTTATTGAAAATATGTAATCAGGTTTACAATCTCAAATAAAATTAGTTGTTTTATATTATTCAGATGCTGTATGAAATCCTGCAAGTTTAGCATGTCCCAGTTAACCCTTTGGGGGTCCAAGGGGTCTCTCTGAAACCCTTCTCAGGGTCCACAAATTTAAAAAAAACTAAATTATTTTGTCTTATGAAATGATAGAGAATCTTTTTTTGATCATAACGCCACAAAAATTATGAAATTTGATCGAAAACTAACGGAATTATGCTTTCGCGAAGTTAGCGGTATCCATGACATTTACGCATCGGCGATTTCGCCCACTTTGAGCTCTATTTTCGGCAAATTCCAATGTTTCAGTCTACTAAAATTATAGCTATTTCTTTGAGGTGCAAGAAACCGCCTATTTACCAATTTTAACTACCCAAAATAGTGGCCAGAAAATGGCAATTTGGCCAATTTCACTCAAATTTCAAACGATACCAATTTCAAAATAGGGTCCATAATAAACAAGGCAGACATTCCTGGCACTAAAATAACATCTTCTCTGTTCATTAGTCACGTCTCCAGGCCCCTCTTGCATTACTTTTGCTTTCCATTTTGAATTTTTATTCTCACAAAAAATAGAAGATTTACTGTTATGTATACAACTGCATCATTGTAAAAATGGTATAAATAATATCAGCGCACTTGTGCAAGAATATTAGACTCTCCAGTTGATGTTTATTGGACGCATGGTGTGATTTGTTTACTCTTGAACATCGGCCAAAATCGAACATTTTCGCTACTTTGCGTTCAGTTTCAAGGTACTTGTCATCGTGAAACCAGTCAAAATTATCTCTATTTCTGTAATATATCTATTCTATAAAATGAGACTAAGAAAACGAGAATACAAGCATAAATACCATACGAAAATAGACTGCAAAGTCGCTGTTTTAAACCAAAAACACGGTCAGAGTTTTTTTTTCCTCATTATGCACTGTGGTGCAGGAATTTTTTTATACTGAGCACACTGACTGCACAGACCCATTCTATCACATCTAGGCCTAACAGCCTGTTTCCGCTTGATTTGAGGGCGCTAGAATTTAGGCGTACTAGTACGTCAATAACCACAGTGCGTAAAACGTACTTGTACGACTATAACCCCGAAAGGGTCAATATAATAATATCATGTATTATTGTACAGTATTCAAAGAGATTTGATATTGTTGTGTACCAAATTTGTGAATCTTTCAAGTAACTATACAGTACTTGCTGAACTTGCACTCCCGTTCTTTGGAGGAACCTGACACTATACGACCCCAATGAGTTTAGTGCTTCCCACTGATTTGAGTAAATAATAAATATTCAGCTCCATCTGGGTATCAGCACTGGGAGATTCTTGTAGATCAGTGGTTTTCAACCTCTCTTCAGTGATAGCTCCCTCTTATTCTGTGGCACCCCTAGTCAGTTTTCTGTTACAACCACTTCTCAAGCAAGAGTACTTAGTCTTAATAATAATAATAATGAAAACATACAAGTGCATAAACACACAGGAAATATTAAATATTCAAGCCTGTTAGTGTAAGACATATGATACACAAGCATTATAAAACACAATAAACTAAACAAAACAAACAAACTATAACTTGTTTTCTGTAATTTTTTTAGTGAGCTATTTGGGCTTGGTGTGATTGGCAGAATCTTTTGATATTAGGTGGAATATTGGACAGACATACCCTCATTTCTTCCTCATAAATGGTGACTATTATATAAATTTATTTTCCCATTATAATGTCCTTTGATTTCGTATTAATAATGTGTTTATTATACTACAATAGTTTATCATTTAATTACATCTGTTCAAAAAAATTATAACTCTTCTGTAGTATAGTTAATTATACAACAAATACTAGTCATATAAAATTATGGTGTTTTAATTAAGGGAATGAAGATAGGGCAGTGACTAACAATCTTGCAGCACCCCTGGGCACTATCACTGGCACACCAGTGTGCCGTGGCACCTTGGTTGGAAAACACTGGTGTAGATGAATAAAACAAATTCCTGCTATTAGATTATACTCATAATTTTAGTTTTATAATAATGTATAAAGTGCCCTTAAAATGCATGTGCTATCTTGTAATTATTAAATTTAATTGAAATGTAAGCTTTAGTAGAAGTGTAAATTTGACAGTGACTAAGCATGTTGTTGTCAGGAAAAGATGATAAATCATATTTTTTTTATCCTGACAGGATGAGTGGCATGTGGGCAATGCTGGTTGGAGTGGCAGAAGAACTTTGGCTGGACATTAGTGATGGAGTGTGGATGGTGCTGGAAACTCTTCACATGGGCCCACTAGTCCTGAGATTGAGAGAAGAGATACTGAGTTCTTCCTTGCGCAAGAGATCGCTTGTTCGCATCCTGGGCTCTGCCTTACCTTTGAGGGCTGTTCAAAGGCCTTATTTAAGGTACAGTGGAACCTCGGTTTTTGTATGCCCTAGTTTGTATGTAAAACTATAGTTATTCTCTATAAAATGTATTTTTTTGTTAATATTTTTGGGTGTCTGGACTGGAGTAATTGGATTTACATTCCATACACCTAAAAATATTAACAAAAAATACATTTTATAGAGAATATGTAACTATAGTTTTACATACAAACTAGGGCATACGAAAACCGAGGTTCCACTGTAATTAATTATCATTATTTATTTTTTATCTTACACATTATTTGACTTAATCATGTTTCCTCATTTTCCAAGCAACTTACTGAAGGAAACAGGCATAAGAAGTGCATGAAATACAGGTTTTTTTGCTCTTTCTGGGTTTTCTTCATTCATATTCGCTATTATGTAATGTTATATGTGCAATATACATATGTTGTATGAGATCAGTGCTATTTATGAACCCTCTTGAATATTCTTATGCAGAATTAAGTGTTCATATCCTGATTGAATTTAGTACAGCTGCCATGGGCCTGGAATGCATCTATTGCATGAAGTAAGGGATATTTGTCATCCTCACTAAACAGTACTGTATTATATCCCTTGGAGTGCTTTTTTGTTTTGCTTCATTTATGCGTGGGTTTTTTGTTGTTGCTCTCCATCTTTCCATATTATATATGCCTACTACATTGATGGAAGAGGGATGTTTACACACTTCTGGTAAGACATCTATTGAATGAATAATAGTAAATGTTTCTTTTTACCATTCTTCCTTAGTGGGAGATGGTCATTATAGAAAAAAATATGCCTAATTAAGAAATTCACTCTTTTTCCCATGTTTTTGTTTCTCAGTGTTTTAACACTTGGTGACAGGTGAGATGTCAAGATGTTTGGATGATATTTGAGGTATGGGCACTCCTTCAAAGAAGGGAAATCCTGAGAGGAAGAAATATGTCAGATGTACAGGTGACAACTTAGCACTTGTAGCAAGACAGAGAATGAATGAAAGTAAATTGATGCCTTCTTTGGGTTACCTATCATGGTACCTCGATTCATATTTTCATTCCAGAATGCTGTTCAAGTGCCATTACCAAACGAATTTATCTCCTTAAGAAATGTTGTAAATAGACTAGTCCTTTAGACCCCAAAATTACATTACAAAAGCATTTAAAAAAATAAACTTACATAAAAGGGTGAGTTTGGGGACCATCGTAAGTCGAGGTACCACTGTATTGGTAAGAAAGGGGCTGAACACCTTCTATCATGACTAAGGAACTGAACACCTTAAAATTGCCTCCTCCTCCCACTGTCTCCATTATATGTCACTTCTGTATTAGATTAAAAAAAAACCTTTGGAAGCAGAATGTCAAATCAATAAAAGTACAGTATACTTAGAATCAGGTAATTTAGGACAGTGCCAGAAATCTGAATCTGTTTATTGCTCATAAATAATAATAATAATGGTATTTTAGGTATGTTGCCTTGAGAAGCTTGAGCACATCATGTGACTCTCTCTACTCAGCTCACACTCAGGGTCGTGTTGACTCCAAGTGGTTGGCTGATACAGAGAGGTCTTCTAAATTCAGGTGGGTCCACTCATTTTGAATTTTATGCAGTATTTAACCCTTTGGGGGTCGACAGGCCTTCTCGGAAACACGTTCTCAGCGTCGAAAATTTGTTGGAAAAAAAAAAATCCTACGAAATGATAGAGAATCTTTTTCCGATCAAAACGACACCAGAAGTATGAAATTTGAATGAAAACTTACGGAATTATGCTCTCGTGAAGTTATCGGTCTCGAAGATGTTTACGCATGGGCGATTTCGCCCACTTTGAGCCCTATTTTTGGCCAATTCCAATGTTCCAGTCCACTAAAATCATAGCTATTTCGCTAGAACTCCATTTCTTCTATCGATTGAGTACAAGAAACCGTCTATTTACCAATTTCAACTACCCAAAATAGTGGTCAGAAAATGGCAATTTGGCCAATTTCACACAAATTTCAAACGATGCAAATTTCAAAATAGGGTCCAGAATAAACAAGGCAGACATTCCTGGCACTAAAATAACATCTTCTCTGTTCATTAGGCACGTCTCCAGGCCCCTCTTACATTACTTTTGCTTTCCATTTTTAATTTTTATTCTCACAAAAAATAGAAGATTTACTGTTATGTATACAACTGCATCATTGTAAAAATGGTATAAATAATATCAGCGCACTTGTGCAAGAATATTAGACTCGCCAGTTGATGTGTATTGGACACATGGTGTGATTTGTTTACTCTTGAACATCGGCTAAAATCGAACATTTTCGCTACTTTGAGCTCAGTTTCAAGGTAATTGTCATTGTCAAACCAATCAAAATCATCTCTATTTCTGTAATATATCTTCCATTCTATCAAATGAGACCAAGAAAGCGAGAATACATCAATAAATACCATAGGAAAATAGACTGCAAAGTCGCTGTTTTAAACAAAAAACAGTCAGAGTTTTTTTTTTCTCATTATGCAGTGTGTGCTGTAGGATTTTTTTTATACTGCGCACACTGACCACACAGACCCATTCTTTCATATGTAGGCCTACCAGCCGTTTCCCGCTTAATTTGAGGCCGCTAGAATTTACGCGTACTAGTACGGCACCGACCCCAAAAGGGTTAAGATTGTATTGAAATATTTACTATATATTGTAACATTACATATAGTTTTTCTTTTACTGAAAATGTGTTGTAAATTATTATTGACTTTATATTATTAAATACAAATCTTCTTTTCAACAAATCGGCCGCTTCCCACCAAGGTGGGGTGGCCCAAAGAGAAAAATAAAAGTTTCTCTTTTTAACTTTAGTAATGGATACAGGAGAAGGGGTTACTAGCCCCTTGCTCCCGGCATTTTAGTCGACTCTTACGACACGCATGGCTTACGGAGGAAGAATTCTGTTCCACTTCCCCATGACAAAATGACCACACATTACTCTCAAACACGACATCTACACTGCCTTCAGCAACCTCCTTACTGCAACATTCACAACCCATACTTCACACCCATATAATGCAATAAGTTGCAATATTTAACCATAACAAATAACTATTGTTTATTCGCTGTACAGAACACTTAATTTCAACCCTGATATGCCTATTTAATATAAAATTATCTTGAATATTTGTAGGTCACCTTCTAGGCATATCATAGATATTTGAGTGTTTTTTGCATGTTTCGTTTATTTTTATTAAGTAATAGAAAGATACCATACTTCAAAATAATTTAACCATTTTAGTAATCTCATTTGCTGTAGTCAGTTTTCTTATTTTTGTATTCACAGACCCATTTTGTTACGATGTGAGACAGCACCAGAACTCTTCACTCTTGCTGGTGAGGCAGACAGCAACGGGAATGGTGATACTACACCAAGATCCTCGACACCCTTTAGTGTCACATCAGACATTGGCTCTCTGCACCATAATTATTTGCACCACTCACAAGATAATCTGGTTCCTCGGTATCATCAAGACAGCTTCCAGCACAGTAGCCTGCATCACTCTACAATACATGCGTCTTCTCCATTTACAGATCCAAATGCCTTAGCTAAGATATCTATTTTAGAGGAGGAGCTCTCTCAGCTTCGGTTACAAATTTCAGTAATACTGAATCAGACGAAACATCCAGCCACACCTCCACCGAGTCCTACACTTATAACACCACCACCACCACCACCTCCACCACCCTTACCCCCAGGTTTGCCTCCCCCTCCGCCCCCTCCTCTCCCTGCCATATTCAACAAGTCTTCTAGATCTGATGACCCTGATGCCCCTAGAAAACCCTCTTTCTCTGAACTAATTGCACAAAATAAAGATTCCATAAACAAGCACACCGAACCTATAGACATTCCGACTAATTCCAACAGCAGGTCAAGACCAGTGTCGATGTCTGATGTTCTCAAGGGACTCAACAAAGTCAAGTTGAAAAAAGTATCCAGGTTAGTATGTACGTACTATGGAATCAAAGAATATAGTGCAAGATAATTGCAGACCACTGTACTGCTTGTCTAGGTTGTAGAGATTGCTTGTAATGGGCTAAGAGAAAGTTTTGCGGCTTTTAAAAACTGTCAGATATTTCTTTAGTCTTCCGAGTATTTTTGCAGTTTACCAGGTTTTGAGAACTTGTGCTGTATTTTGAATAATTTGTCTTCAGTGAATTTATCTATATTTTTTGACAGATTTTAGAAAACCAATATGATGTCGATATCATTTTATTCATCAATCATTGTGAATAAATGTACGTATGCATTTATATTTATTGAACACACTAGCTGTCTCCCACTGAGGTACGGTGACCCAAAAAAGAAACACCTTCACTATCATTCGCTCTGTCACTGTCTTGCCAGAGGTACACTGATAGTACAATTCAGATGATGCTCCAAATTGCAAATATCCCCACCCCTTCTTCAGGGTGCAGCCACTGTACTTCCCACCTCCAGGACTCAAGTCCAGCTAACCAGTTTTCTTGAATCTGTTCACAAATATAACCTTGTGCTCACTAACAGCTCGTCAAGTCCCAGAATCCATTTGCCTTTACTCCTATCTAACACACACACGCCTGCTGGATGCCTAAGCCCCTCGCACACAAAACCTCCTTTACCCCCCTCTCTCCAACCTTTCCTAGGGCGACTCCTATTTTGCTCCATTCTCTCGAAATGTCCAAACCACCTCAACAACCCCTCCTCAGCCCTCTGGATAAAACTTTTTTGTAACTTCACATTTACTTCTAATCTCCAAACTACAAATTCTCTGAATTCATTTACATACTCTCCCAAATTCCTCACCAACCTTTGCAACCTTTCTTTAGAATCTCTCAAAACAACTGTCATTGGCAAAGAGCAACTGTGATAACTTCCACTTTGTATCATTTTTCTTTTCAACCCCACACCTCTCCCCAAAACTGTAGCATTTACTTTTATACAACCCCATCTATAAATGTTAACAACCAAGGTGACGTCACACATCACTGTCTAAGGCCTATTTTTATTTGAAAATATTTCCCCCTTTACCTGCATCCCCTATCCTGAGCCTCACTATCCTCATAAAAACTATGGCTTTTAGTAACCTACTATCTATTCCATACACTTGCTATTGCTTTTAGTAACCTACTATCTATTCCA
This sequence comes from Cherax destructor, assembly GCA_009830355.1. Classification (NCBI taxonomy): domain Eukaryota; kingdom Metazoa; phylum Arthropoda; class Malacostraca; order Decapoda; family Parastacidae; genus Cherax; species Cherax destructor. Next base: position 77,362 of record WNWK01005558.1, read on the forward strand.
AACACTTGATATTGCCTTAAGTAACCTACTATCTATTCCATACACTTGCTATTGCCTTTAGTAACCTACTATCTATTCCATACACTTGCTATTGCCTTTAGTAACCTACTATCTGTTCCATACACTTGCAACATCTGCCATATTGCTTCTTTATCCACCCTATCCATATGCATTTTCTAAATCAATAAATTTGACAAAAGGTTCTTTACCTTTATCCAAGTATTGTTCAATTTCATGGTTCACTGTAAACACTTTATCTATACATTCCCTACCCTTCCTAAATCCTCTTTGTTCTTCTGCATTCTTACTTTCTGTCTTACCCATAATTGTTTCAATAATAATGCTTCCATATATTTTACCCGGTGCATTCAGCAAGCTTATTCCCCTATAATTTTTACACTCTCTCAACCCTTTTTCTTTTATTCAAAGGAACTATGCATGTTCTCAAACAATCTTTAGGCACCTTCCCTTGTTTCGTGCATATATTGAATATTTATATATTTTTTTTTTTTTTTTTTCAACAAGTCGGCCGTCTCCCACCGAGACAGGGTGACCCAAAAAGAAAGAAAATCCCCAAAAGAAAATACTTTCATCATCATTCAACACTTTCACCACACTCATACATAATCACTGTCTTTGCAGAGGAGCTCAGATACGACAGCTGAGAAAAGTCCCTCCCAGCTGTCACTATCTCAGACCCCTCCTTTAAAGTGCAGGCATTGTACTTCCCATTTCCAGGACTCAAGTCCAACTAAATCAATTAACTGGTTTCCCTGAATCCCTTCACAAATGTTACCCTGCTCACACTCCAACAGATCGTCATGTCCCAAAACCATTCGTCTCCATTCACTCCTATCTAACACGCTCACACATGCTTGCTGGAAGTCCAAGCCCCTCGCCCACAAAACCTCCTTTACCCCTTCCCTCCAACCTTTTCTAGGACGACCCCTACCCCGCCTTCCTTCCCTACAGATTTATACGCTCTCCAAGTCATTCTACTTTGATCCATTCTCTCTAAATGACCAAACCACCTCAACAACCCCTCTTCAGCCCTCTGACAAATACTTTTAGTAACTCCACACCTTCTCCTAATTTCCACATTCCGAATTTTCTGCATAATATTTACACCACACATTGCCCTTAGACAGGACATCTCCACTGCCTCCAGCCTCCTCCTCGCTGCAGCATTTGCAACCCATGCTTCACACCCATATAAGAGTGTTGGTACCACTATACTTTCGTACATTCCCTTCTTTGCCTCCATGGATAACGTTTTTGTCTCCACAGATACCTCAATGCACCACTCACCTTTTTTCCTTCATCAATTCTATGGTTAACCTCATCCTTCATAAACCCATCCGCTGACACGTCAACTCCCAAATATCTGAAAACATTTACTTCTTCCATAATCCCTCTCTCCAATGTGATATCCAATTTTTCTTTATTTAAATCGTTTGATACCCTCATCACCTTACTCTTATCTATGTTCACTTTTAACTTTCTACCTTTACACACTCTCCCAACCTCGTCCACTAACCTTTGCAACTTTTCTTTAGAATCTCCCATAAGCACAGTATCATCAGCAAAAAGTAACTGTGTCAACTCCCATTTTGTATTTAATTCTCCATAATTTAATCCCACCCTCTCCCCAACACCCTAGCATTTACTTCTTTTACAACCCCATCTATAAATATATTAAACAACCATGGTGACATTACACATCCCTGTCTAAGACCTACTTTTACCGGGAAGTAATCTCCTCTCTCCTACACACCCTAACCTGAGCCTCACTATCCTCATAAAAACTCTTTACAGCCTTCAGTAACTTACTACCTATTCCATACACTTGCAACATTTGCCACATTGCTCCCTATCCACTCTATCATATGCCTTTTCTAAATCCATAAATGCAATAAAAACTTCTCTACCTTTATCTAAATACTGTTCACATATATGCTTCACTGTAAACACTTGATCTACACATCCCCTACCCACTCTAAAGCCTCCTTGCTCATCTGCAATCCTACTCTCTGTCTTACCTCTAATTCTTTCAATAATAACCCTGCCATACACTTTACCTGGTATACTCGTAAACTTATTCCCCTATAATTTTTACACTCTCTTTTATCCCCCTTCCCTTTATATAAAGGAACTATACATGCTCTCTGCCAATCCCTAGGTACCTTCCCCTCTTTCATACATTTATTAAACACTGAAATTGGTCATTGATTATCAGGTCTCCTGGTGGTACCCCAATAAGATCACGGCCAAAGTCACCAGTGGCAGGTGATCCTGCCGCTATTATTGCTGCTGCTCTCAAGAAACGCTTTGCAAAGATGCATTCAGATTCCCCAGAGAAGGATGCTAATGACGATGATAATGAATTTGGTTCATCTCCAGAAACTACACCACAGATTATCCATAAAAGCCGGTTTGAAATCCCAAAACGGAATCTGATGGAAGAAGAGACTCCTCAACAGAATCTCTTTAAATTAATGAGGAAGCCATCTCCTAGAATACCTAAACCCAAGCCAAAAGAAGAGCAATCACCTTCACTTCCAATAGTAAGTTGTCCATCTTGATACTGTACATGCACTTAGATGCAACCAGTGCTCTTGTAGTTGCCAGAGCAGTGGAATTACCCATTTTTTAATTAATTGAATTTGTGGTGATGAGCTCTAACTCATGAACCAGCCTCATAGCTTTTGAGTAAATGAATTACTTTTCATATGCTTATGTTGAACTTTAGGTGCTGCTAGAGTTCAATATGAGTTTGCACAATCTAATTTGTTAAAAAAAATATATTTAAGACAATATTACATTATTTCTTTATTCTAACTTATTTACATGTTTTATATACAAAGTGAGCAAGTGTTGGTTTTCTTTCAGTTTGGGCAGCATCTTTTGAAAAAACGTGTTCCTAAAACTCCAGAACCAAGAGATAGTGTGAGCCCCTCCAGTGAAGCATCGGATCTCTCACGGTGACCTGCAAGAGACAGGGTGAATCCCTCCAGTGAAGCATTGGACCTGTCACAGTGCCCTACAAGAGACAGTGTGAGACCCTCCAGTGAAGAAATAATCTGGAAGTGCAGAAAGAAGGGATAATGTATACAGTATCTCTTGAATTCTCTGATGAAACCATTTCCACTTTTTTTATTTTTTATATAGATGTCTAGGCAGTAATTGGCAGTTTAGTCTGAAACATTTGTAAAATTTTAACTATATATATCATATGCTAAAGATTTTGGCTCATGCATTATTACATACAATTCAGATGATTTACATTGCTACTAGTGTCTTGTGAATACAGTATTAGGTATCGCATTTATTGTAGTATATGCATTCCTCATTACCTGATTAGCGGATAGTTAAAGAAGAGCGCACACTTTTTGCATTTATATATTTTTGTAATTGTTGAAAGACATGTATGTACTGACTATGTTCTTTACATGCAATGACACGAGCATAATGTTCACCTGGAACGATGCAAGCTACCTGTGGATGACACTTGGCAGCCAATTGTTAAGAATATTGATATATATTTGTAATGTTTTAAACTTCTTTGAGTAGATACATAGGTATTTTTGTATATATGCTGTATATAAATTTTTATACCTAGTCTTGGTGCTGAAAGGTAAATAATGGTACTATTACGAGAGGGCAACTAGGTAACATGTCTATCATGACATTATCAGATGGAGGATCGAACTTCCACCATGCTTACATTGAATGATCCACACAGGTTTAGTGCTTCGCATGATGATACATTAATAATAATAATATAAACAACTACAATTTTGGTGCTACAGTATATATTTAGTATGATTAATAGTTCTTTGTTGCATGCAGGAAGAATTGACAGATCTTCCATGAGTAGTGTGGTATTGTGACTGGTTTATCATTGATTTAACAATGTGTTATACGTAAGAATGTATAATGTTACAATAACCCTATGTTTGCAATGAGGGGTGTTTATTTATTCTCATAATCATGGGTCTCATGGTAGCTTCCATGCTTACATAATCACCATCATAAAGTGTCTAGTTCAAGTGATATTAAAGATGGTGTATGTGTTTATAGGATAATTGATCACACATTTTGTAAATATCATTCCTGTTATGAAATCAAAATATTTACATTCCAGGAAATTTAACTGTCCTTGATTTGAACTTTTTTTTTTTTAACACTGGCTGTCTTCCACTGAGTCAGGGTAACATGAAAAAGAAACACTTCCACTATCACTCACACTATCACTGTCTTGTCAGAGGCACACACATACCAACTTTTATTGTATACTCAAAAAAAAAAAAACTTGCACAGTTCCACTTGTTTCTTAGTGCCTGACTTCCACATTGAGAGTCGTATTTTTTAGCTGTTCATTTTTGCATTTATTTTTTTATTTACCTTCATATAGCTTTTTTAATTAATCTTAATGTTTACAGATATTACCTTTTTCTTTGAATATTAATGCTCTGTAAAGCAAGTGTTTCAAAATATAAATAATAGATACAGTACTTCCCTCTTCTGGATATTTTCTCATGAGTTGTATTCAGTGATCAGTCATACCAAATGCAACTCACGATCCATAGCTTGGCTACCTCTGGTGTATGTGATGTGAACATGGGTGAATGTTGATTCACATTTGTGTTTGTTGCAATGGGTATTTATTCATCAGTAGTAAGTTATGTTTATTTACAAGTATTTTTAATACTTGTAAATAACAGGATTACTGTACTTACTTTTTTTTAAGCAGAGGAGAGTAAAAACATTGTCACCTGATTTAGGTAAAATTAAACCTTTATATCTTTAAATTATAAAAGTCTCATGGAAATACATGTAAAGTGTTTCAAAATGTAAATAACATGTGGTACTGTATGTCAGACATGGCCAAACCATGGCTCCTGAGTCATAAGTGGCTTGTTTGCTCTGTCTATGAGGCTCATAAGACAATATCCAGGTTTGCTTACTATTCTGAATGTTGTCTCACGATTCACATTGAATGATCAAACAAGCAGCATGTGATTTGCAAGCCATATATTAATACTTTATTACAAAATGTAAAAGGAAAAACTTTTGTTTTTCCTTTTAGGTTACCCTGCCTCGGTGGGATATGGCTGGTGCATTGAAAAAAAATTTTTTTTACCTTGATGGCCATCCTCCACCAAGGCCGCTAGCATGACCCATGAAAAGAAAACAAGTTCAACATCATTTATTTAATCACTCTTGCCAGAAGTGTGACATCACAATATGACTCTTCGACTACAACATCCCCACCTCCTTCAGAGTCCAGTCACTGCCATTCCTACTCCCAGGCCTCAAGTTGGGCTAACTGGCTTTCCTGAATCCTTTCATAAATGTTACCTTGCTCACACACTAACAGCACATCCTTTAAAAACTACTTGTCATTCTCTAATAACACTCTCAGACAAGCCTGCTGGACTTTCAAACCCCTAAGACTTAAGCCTCCTTTATGATCCATTGTTGGGATGGTCCCAACCCCCTTTCCCCTTCTTCCCCAGATTTATACACCCTCTTTGTTATCCTATCCCCCTGTTTTATCTAAATGCCCAAACCACCAGCTAAGACAGGATATTTTGGGTACTTAATTGCTACTGGATACTTAAATTATAATGCACTGTGCCTATGTAGTAATATCTGAATAATTATAGAATCCTCATTTTCCTTAATGTGTTTTGTAAATAGGTGTCAATTAATTATCTTTCTTGTCCTCATTTTAAAAATAACAGCAACATTTTCCAAAAAGTGCCTGATGGTGATCAACATAATGCTCAAAAGTACCCCTTGGGGTATTAACACTTACATATATTAACAGCGAAAATCAAACCTTGGTGTGGTGCCACCTATAAGCATTTTATTTAAGTATTGATCTTAATGCAATGTATTCAACTTTCATTATAAATTAGGCATTTGTGTATAATTTACATATCTTTAGTGTTAAGGTAGGTAGACTCTGTAATGGGAAAATATTTTTAAAATATCTTTCTAAAAATTCCATTTTTTATATAGATACTGGATGAAAGCTCATGTTATATAGACTAAATTGTTTTCTATAACTGTGATTTCAGAACATATATCAGTTGTTTTTCAGAGATATCTCCTTCATAATGCTTGAAAACTGTTCTCATTTTTCAGTGATAATTATGTACCTTAGGTACCTTCCCTCTTTTATTAAACAAAAATACCAACCACTCCAACACAATATCTCCCCCTGCTTTTAACATTTCTGTATGATCCCGTCAGTTCCTGCTGCTTTACCCCCTTTCATTTTACGTAATGCCTCACGCACCTCCACCACCATGTTTTTTTGATGCCTATATAAACCAAATAATCTTTTATCATTTCATTACTGTGCAGCTGCCCATTTTTATGTATATTGTCAGGGTATGTCTGTCTCATAATAGTAACTTTATACTTTTATAGGTGTAGATTGTACTATATTGTAAATAAAAAGTATCAAAATCAACTGTCATGTCCATTAATTTCTGGGATAAAACCAATTACAGTGGACCCTCGGTTAACGAATACCCCGGAAATCGTGCAATTATGTAAGTATAATTTTGTAAGTTCTTGTGGAAGTGTATTTTTGGGGGTCTGAAATAGACTAACCTACGTGAAATTTTTCCTTAAGGGAGTAAATTCGTTCGGTAATGGCACTTGAGCAGACTTCAGGAGTGAAGTTTTTACGAAACTCGGGGGTCCACTGTATAGGCTTATTTTAATGAGTAGTAGATAAAGTTAGGATTCTGTACAGTCATGTGTACATAAGCTGGATGCCCCACCCATCCTCATCTAATGTTACAGTGAGTATATTGAACAGAGAGGATCCAGTTTACAAAAGCCAGAGTTCGGAATATCTGCTCTTAGGAACAAGGTTTTTAAAATGGTTTTCCATCTTCAGATCTGTATTTACAACGTCAATATTTTAAAACTGTATCACCGTAGAGAAGTTAATCTTTGCTTAAACACCTTTGATGAAGACACTTTGTCTTACAGCTTAGTTAGCAGTCATGATTCTTACGAATGTAAAATTTGATAAGCATCCTTTGTACTATTGTTTTCTGTAGGAAATTAGGTTGCAAGTTAAAAAACAATAGCAGGAATGCAGCTTGTTTGTTAGTTAGGGATTCCTTGTATGTTCAAACAACACTTAGAACTTGAATGTCCTGACTTCAGTGAAGCACTGATCAGTTACAATGGCCAATATTTTATTTTTTGTATCAAATAAGCTTGTATTTATATTTTTGACCCAGCATGTATATTATTTTTCTACACAAATGTATCAAAGTATAGTATTCATATACTTGAACTTAGCTGCATGTGATGTTCAGAACTCATTTTGTTGTGTATACATGTATATATATGAATTTCTTAAATGTCTTTCTCCATTGAGATCTAAAAGTTTCCACAAGTTAAATTTTTTTTTTTTTTACATAATTGGCTACACACCTTCATAATGTTTGGGTCTTGGGGACTGAGATAATCATGATTTTCTTCCACATGTATTACTGTAATGGTAATTGTTGACATAAATGGCTGTGGTACTACTGTAAAGTCGTCAAATACAGTATAGCACCAGAATCATAGCATCTATATAACTCATTTGTCATTCAATTAATTTTCTGCATGGATGTAAGAAAAACTTTATTTTTTACCATGTCAAATCAGCATCATGTGCTAGATCATTTTTTCATTAAATAGTTTTTTTTTTTATCAACACACTGGCTGTATCCCACTGAGGCAGGGTGACCCAAAAAAAAGAAACAAAAGTTTTTCTCTTTACATTTAGTATAGGAGAAGGAGTTACTAGCCTCTTGCTCCTGGCATTTTAGTCCTCTTACAGTCCGCATGGCTTAAGGAGGGAGTCTTCTCCACTCCCCCATGGAGGACAGGATCATGTAACTTCCATATTAGTTCAAAAGTAGAGTATCTGTCTTGAGATTAGTTGATGAAGGATCAAGTTTCCTCCAGTCCTTGCATTAGATGACCCACATAGATTTTGCACTTCATGTGATTTTTTTAATTTTAACTGGGTGGCTGTCTCCTGTCAAGGAAGAGCGACCCAAAGAAGAAAACACATTCACCACTATTCATTCAGTCACTATCCTTCCAGAAGTGTGGTGACATCACAATAAGATTACCCTCTGGCTGCTACATTTTTTGCGCCATATCAAATCAAGAGCTTCCCAAACCTGTTATAGATTCTTGCTGCTTCTGACATCCATTATTACTAGCAATCCTTTTTAGTACCATGCTTAATAGGCATTGGTGATTGGAAATGAAAGACAGACAAAAGGTTACCTTGACTAACAAAATCATAATAACACAATTTTAAAAGATTATTTACTTTAGAGATATTAGGTCAGCTGCTTGAAGCATAGGTGGTCACTCTCAGTACATATAGCACATTTTTAATATCTCATATTGTCACCCAGGCTTAAATATACGTATGTACCTTCTTAGACACTTTTGTACTATACTGTATAATTATGTTTTAACATATTTTATGAACATTGTCATGCTCAGAATGTGTTGCAAAAATTTACACTGTACAGGAGTTTACATTACTGTAGTTCATTCAAATTTTGTAAATTTTCTAATATTACTTCACTTTATTTCTAATACAGATGATTTTGTATTTTACTTTTTTTATCTACTTATATTTTGCAAATGTAACTTTTTATTAATAAATTATGTGGAAAAGTCTTGTTGATTATTTGAAACTTTTATATAAAAGGTAATTGTTTTTTCAAGTTGGTTAACGGCCAAGAATTACTAATGAATGTAAAATCGTGTGGACACAGTTTACAGAAATAATTTGTGTTAATTTAAGAAAAATGAAAATATTGTGAGCATACTTAGCATTATGAAGGACCTCTTGATCAGAGGAATTTGACCTCCTTCCTTGAAGGTCGAATTCCTACCCTCTCCCTTTTGGCCTCCTTACTTGGTGATATTTTCTCCCTTGTGAATTTCAGCTTTTAAACAGGAAAAAAGGGATAATTTTCTGTCAGGAAACTCGGTGGTGGTACTGTTTACTGTGGGAATTTTATTATCTGAGATGTACTTCCGGGTTAGTGCTTTCTTCTTTCAACAAACCAGCCATATGCCACCGAGGCAGGGTGGCCCAAAAAGTAAAACTAAAGTTTCTCTTTTTAACTTTAGTAATGTATACAGGAGAAGGGGTTACTAGCCCATTGCTCCCAGCATTTTAGCCGCCTCTTACGACATGCATGGCTTACAGAGGAAGAATTCTGTTCCACTTCCAAGTGGAGATAAGGAAATAAACCAGAACAAGAACTAGTAAGAAAATAGAAGAAAACCCAGAGGGGTGTGCATATATATGCTTGTACATGCAGGTGTAGTGTGACCTAGGTGTAAGTAGAAGTAGCAAGACTTACCTGAAATCTTGCATGTTTATGAAACAGCAAAAAAGACACCAGCAATCCTACCACGTAAAACAATTACAGGCTTCCGCTTTACACTCACTTGGCAGGATGGTAGTACCTTCCTGGGCGGTTGCTGTCTACCAACCTACTACCTATAGGGTTAGTGCTTACCTTGATTATAATAATAATGTGATGTATTGGGGCACTTTTGAGAGCCAGGTGAGTGGCCTCACGTGTCCTTGGATGAAGCAAGTACGTATTCCTGAAGGCTGCCTGTTGGTTCTAGGAAGTGGCAGCCAAAGGGGTACAACTCCCAACGTTTCTGGTCACCTGCCCCTCTTTTTGCTTGAGTTTGACTCAACTTATCCTTGTACGTATACTGGGTAGGGTAAGGGATGGGTTTCCGCGTAGCATCGTCACTACTGCCTGGGCCGAGGGCACTCGTCGACCCAAAGGAGGGATATACATTTTTTTTTTCTCCTTGGAGCTGTCCGTCTTCACCCCTTTTAAAAAAGGATTAAATCAGTTGTAAATAGTCATTCATGCTTCACCTCCCAGGCCCCTTACTCCTTCAGCACCCTTACCTGACCCGTGTGTGTGTACTCTCCTATTTGTGGTTGCGACCCCTTGTTGCTGTGTCCCATCTCTGAAACATTCTGTCCCTATCCACTTTGTCAATTCCTCTCAGTATTTTATAAAAAACAAAAGCACAATAAAATGTACCATGACTTTCATATGTAGTGATCATATTCCTTCTGTCTTCCAGTGTTATCAGGTTGATTTCCCTTAACATTTTCTCATATGACATATCCCTTACCTCTGGGACTAGTCTTGTTGCAAACCTTTGCACTTTCTTTAATTTCTTGATGTGCTTTACTAGGTATGGGTGCCATACTGGTGCTGCATACTCCAATATGGGCCTGACGTATACAGTGTAGAGCAGGGCTACTCTACTACGAGCAAAGGTCCACTTGGACAAGTACCAATGTATGCAAATGTCCGGATACATTTTTTACACATAATCAGGGTCCAGGGTCGCCAGACTTTCCAGCCCATATGCGGCCAAACTTTTTCCAAAATGCCAATTTTATTGCACAAGTGATAATTAAAAATATGAATTACCATTGAATGGAAGAAAATATAACTACTATTTAGCTATGCTAGAATACTGTATTCCATTCAGTGTATGCATTCCATTCAGATAGAATAAATTATTAATCCTGCTCTTGTGTACCACCTGATCCTGAACGTGGTAACAGCTGTTATTTAACTAAGCTTTTTCCTGAAGCCCACGGTCCAACTAGAACACTCAGAAGGTCTGGATTCGGACTGTGGGCCACCAATTAAGTAGTCCTGGTGTAGAGTGTCTTGAATGACTCCCTACGCAGGTATTGAAATGCTATTCTTAGATTTGTCAGGCATCCATATGCTGCAGCAGTTATTTAGTTGATGTGCACCTCAGGAGATTTGCTCAGTAATATACTCACCCCAAAATCCTTTTTCTTGAGTGAGGCTTGCAGCCTTTGGCCCCCTAGCCTGTACTCCATCTGCAGTCTTTGACCCTCCCCAATCTTCATGACTTTGCACTTGGTGGGGTTAAACTCCAGGAGACAGTTGTTGGACCAGGCTTGCAGCCTGTCCAGATCCCTTTGTAGTCCTACCTGATCCTCATCTGTTTTAATTCTTCACATTAGCTTCACATCGTCTGCAAACGGATACCTCTGAATCTATCCCTTCCATCATGTCATTCACATATACCAGAAACAGCACCGACCCAAAGACTGACCCTTGTGGAATCCTTGTCACATGCGCGCACTCTGACACCTCGTTTCACTGATCCACTGCAGTGCCTTTCCTGTTATTCCTGCCTGCTTCTCTGGCTTTTGCACTAATCTCTTGTATGAAATTGTGTCGAAAGTCTTCTTACAGTCCAAGAATGTGCTCTACCCACCCCTCTCTCTCTTCTGTCACCTTGTTATAAAACTCCAGTAGGTTCATGACACAGGATTTCCCTTCCCTGAAGCTGTGCTGGTTATCGTGTACTGTATAAGCTCATTCCTTTCTGTGTGTGTGTGTGTGTACTCATCAGTTTGTGGTTGCTGAGGTCGATTCACAGCTCCTGGCCCTGCCTCTGCTGGGTGTTACTAGGTCCACTCTCTCCCTGCTCCATGAGCTTTGTCGTATCTCTTTTTAAGGCTATGGTATGGATCTTGCCTCCACTACATTACTCTCCAGATTGTTCCACTTCCTAACAACTCTATGACTGAAGAAATACTTCTTAATATCCTTGTGACTCATTTGAGTTTTCAATTTCCAGTTGTGTCCCATCTCTGAAAAATCCTGTCCCTATCCACCCTGTCAATTCCTCTCAGTATTTTGTATGTCGTTATCATATCTTCCCCTATCCTCCTGTTCTCCAGTGTGTGTATGTATGTACTCACCAATATGTGGTTGCAAGGGTCGAGTTCATAGCTCCTGGCTATAAGTAAGTAAGTTTATTCAGCTATGTGTGTGTGTGTGTATGTAATGCTTTTCCCACACCAATACATTCATATTACAAGGTCTCTTGGCGAGCTTCCAGTCGTCACCTGTTGAGCTCATTGAAATGGTTGATAGAGTCAATGAGAGGCAAACGGCGTGCATTGCCCTAAATAAAGCCACATTCAAACTGAGACTTGCATCGTTGACAACCGTCCTCATGAGACGTTGAACTTTAGGTGAGGCTCAAGGTCATCTATCCCATACATGGAGTGTGCCTTGATGCTGCTGAAGCAATTTTAATCCAAGGAACTTTACCGACCCTCCAGTTTCTGAAACGAAAACTTTCTGGATTACATTTTCCAGATGACGTATCACTCACTCTTGGGACGGGGGATGGTGGTTAGCGTTATTCCAAGTTATAATAATGCTCAGAGTTGAAGGCTGCCTCAATCACTTTAAATTCACCGCTTAAAATTGGTGCTGGAAATTCACCAATCAGAGAGGGTGTTACAAGTACCGGCATGGCAGAACCAATGAGCAACGTGTATATACACCCACAGATGCATATCTCACAGTATATATACGCTACAAGTTAATTTTAATCCCTAATTTAGGTACTGAATTATCCCTGACTTCTGCCGTAAAGATTACAAGCAGTGTTAACGACCCCTCATGTAGTTGATAACGTTTAAAGTTAATTAAAGGAGTGGACCAATGAGAAGGAGGGTGGTGAGGCAGGTTTGGCGCCATATTCTGTGTAGGAGACAAGAGAGCAGCAGTGTTGAGGCTCCATGTACCACACACTCTCAACACTACTACTAGTTTAAGTTACTCTTAGGGAGTCGCGCGGTCATGGCTAAAGTGCATATAGTGAACGTGGTTGTGTTAGACAACCCCTCGCCCTTTTTCAATCCCTTTCAGTTCGAAATAACGTTCGAGTGTGTGGAGGACCTGCAGGAAGGTGAGTCCCTCCAGCAGTAGCTCATATATACTTCATATCCACTCTGTGTATCTTATGTAGCGTTACCCACACGTACACGACATCACGCCTTAGTATAGAGACGTACATGTAACTGATAGTGTTGGGCTGCACGCAATTGGTTCTCATTTTTGACACTTAGTGTTCACAAACACGCAACACTAATGTCATTATCTCTCCCACCTTCCCAGCTCGCCTAGCGCTCACAGCCAATCTCCGCTATATGTATACTTGCAGATAATTTTAACATGTATTAGTAAAATCATAGGCGAACAATAACTAAAGGAAAACAAATCTTGGATAACTCGCCGAGGCAGTCGTCTGTAGTTTGAACACTCGGTGACTTCACTTTGTCGTTTTTTATATACTTTTGCCTCTTTAATAATAATTACTTTTGTTTGTCCTTTCACACGAATAATTTGTAAATAAATCATGTATTTAGGGGTGTTAAGTTTATTAAAGTATAGGTACATATAAATAGTTATATAAATTATCATACATAGCAGCACATATGTAGATTACCATGGATAACCCCAAAAAAGTAAAGTTTTGGGTTCCCTGGGCTAAATTTCCTAATTTATCACACAACCTCAAAAATTGTGCCTAATATACACAATGTTTATAATTGAATGTAGTAACTGCAGGCCTGGTAGTATACTTTTGTGTATTATCCAAACTCCAAGAGGTGTGTATTATGTAGTGGTTCAGTGAATATGATAGTATACTTGACTATACAATACTGACCAGTTGATAGTGGTTCAGTGTATGAATAATGGTCACATCTTTCATATTTGTCAGTAAGGTTTCAGGGATCTCGTTCAACAAATGCTTCCTTAATTAACCTTGTGGACTATAAAAACTCAGATATTAAATGTGAATTTCAGGGAATAGTGACCTTTGACTTGGAGGCATTGGATACAGTGAACCATAGCATATATATATAAAAAATTATAGGCTATTGGAATAGGCTCTGTAGACTGGTTTGTCTTGTCTAACATGAAACTAATTGTAAAGGTCAGTAATTCATTATCAAGAGCCCCAGCTGATAGCCTGTGGTGTTCCCCAAGGGAGTATTTTGGGCCCTCAATTATGTAATTAACATGCTCATTAGTGTTAAGTGAAGTTTATTTAGGTACAGGTACACACGTACAATTATCATAGTGTAAATTACTGAGGATAACCCATGGGGTTCTTGCTGTTACTGTATGCAGATGAGTGTTTGTCTTGGGTAAAGACCCAGAGGATGTAGCTCTTGTACTATCACTCGAATGAATCTTGTAAAAAAAAAAACATTGCTTAACAGAAGCTATACTATTAGGCTCATGTTCTGTGTATCAGGGAGACCATCTTGATAGTGCTTTCAGTGAAATATCACTTAGATCTATGCATAGTAGGAGAGTTGATTATGAACAATGTTAAAAAAAAGTGGGAAGTTCCTCTATGGACAGGCACAGTGCCTGCTTACTCTGGCTCACAGGACCCTCTGTCTAGCTCTTATATAATGTCGTGTACATTACCTGGAGAGGTTTCGGGGGTTAATGCCCCCGCGGCCAGGTCTGAGACCAGGCCTCATGGTGGATCAGGGTCTGATCAACCAGGCTGTTACTGTTGGCCACATGCAAACTGACATACGAACCACAGCCCAGTTGGTCAGGTACTGACTTTAGGTGCCTGTCCAGTGCCTTGAAGACAGCCAAGGGCCAGTGGTAATCCCCTAATGTATGCTGGGAGGCAGTTGAACAGTCTTGGGCCCCGGACACTTATGGTGTTCTCTCTGTGTACTTGTGGCACCCCTGCTTTTTATCGGGGGAATGTTGCATCTCCTGCCGAGTCTTTTGCTTTCATAGGGAGTGATTTTCGTGTGCAGGTTTGGTACCAATCCCTCCAGGACCTGGAGGATTGATCTGTATTCCCTGCATTCCAGGGAATACAGATCAAGGACCTTCAACCGTTCCCAGTAATTTAGGTGCTTTATCGTAATTGTCATGTGAAAGTTCTTTGTACACTCTAAAGGTCTGCAATGTCGCCAGCCTTGAAGGGGGCTGATAGTGTACAGCAGTATTCCAGCCTAGAGAGAACAAGTGATTTGAAGAGTGTCATCATGGGCTTGCGTCCCTAGTTTTGAAGGTGCTCATTATCCATCCTATCATTTTCCTAGTTGATGAGGTAGATACATTGTTGTGGTCTTTAAAGGCGAGATCCTCTGACATTATCACTCCCAAGTCCTTCACATTTCTTTTTCGCTCTATTGTATGGTTAGAATTTATCATATATCTTGATACATTTTTTATTTCCTCAAGTTTTCCAAATCTTGAGTAGTTGAAATTTCTCCTCGTTGAACTTCATATTGTTTTGAGTGGCCCATTTGAAGATTTGGTTGATGTCCCTTAGAGTTTTGCAGTGTCTTCAATGGAGGTCACTGCCATGGCAATCCGGGTGTCATCTGCAAAGGAAGACACGGAGCTATAGCTTACATCTCTGTCAGAAATGAGGATAAGGAATAGAATGAAAACAAGTACTGTGCCTTGTGGAACAGAGCTTTTCACTGTGGCTGCCTGGGACTTTACTCTGTTTACTATTACTCTTTGTGTTCTATTTGTCAGGAAGTTATAGATCCCTCTACCAACTTTTCCTGTTATTCCTTTATCTCGCATTTTGTGTGCTATTACGCCATGGTCACACTTGTCGAAAGCTTTTGCAAAGTCTGTGTATATACTACATTTGTATTTTGTTTATCCTCAACAGCATCCAGGACCCTGTCATAGTGGTCCAGGAGCTGGGACAGGCAGGAGTGACCTGCTCTAAACCTGTGTTGCCCTGGGTTGTGTAATTGATGGGTATCTAGATGGTTGGCGATCTTGCTTCTAAGAACCCTCAAAGATTTTTATGATATGGGATGTTAGTGCTATCAGTCTGTAATTCTTTGCAATTCCTTTACTGCCACCCTTGTGGAGTGGGGCTATGTCTGTTGTTTTTAGTGTGTGTGGGATAACCCCTGTGTCCATGCTCCCTCTCCATAGAATGCTGAAGGCACGCGATAGGGGCTTCTTGCAATTCTTGATGAACACGAGTTCCATGAGTCTGGGCCTGGGGCAGAATGCATAGGCATGTCATTTATTGCCTTTTCAAAGTCTTGTGGAGTTAGAATAATATCCAAGATTTTTGATATGGCCAAATTTTGCGTTTCGTTCGTAAAGAATTCATTTGGATTGTTGACCCTTAGTCAGGGCAGCGGCTCGCTGAACACCGAGTCTTATTGGGACATTAATATCTCTCACATTTCTTAGCTGTCATCTGTGTATGTCCCATCCTGCCTAAGCAGAGGCCCAATACTGGATGTTGTTTTTCCCTTAGATTTGGCATAAGAGAATTTTTTTTTTTTTTTCAATTTCCTTTATGGCTTTTAGTTCTTGTCTCCTGTAAGATTCCTTCAGTTTAAGTTCGATATTTGCAATTTCATTGACCAGTGCCTCACTACGTATTTCAGATATATTGGCCCCTCTCGCAGCTCTGTGACTCTTCGCCTTCGTCTGTATAGGGAGCATCTCTCTTTCTAGTTTACATCTTCTTTCTTTTTCTTAATGGAATGTGTCTTGAGCAGATCTCAAGAACCACAGAGTTCACTTTTTCTAGGCAACTGTTCGAATCAGTGTTTAGGAAATGCAAACATCATACATTGTCCATAAGATAAGGTTGAACTTCTGAAAAAAATACAGCAGTGTCCGTGAGAAGCTTGTGTGAATTATAAAACATTAGCTTTTCGACAGTTTGACATAAAAACAGAAAAAAATCACTCAGTTCTTTACTAACAGTGATTCAAAGAAACGTGTGTGTAAAAGAAAAACAATGAAGGAAGGAAAAAGTTCAGAACTAGATCAAGTTCTGCTGAAGTGGTTTAGGCTATGTGTAAGTGAAGGTGTTAAGCTATCTGAAGATCTGGTGAAGGTACACGCCAAAATTTTTCACGTACAAGTGTGATTATAGTGAAGGTTGGCTACAGCGTTTCAAGGATCGACATGACTTAGTTTCATGCAGTGTGTGGTGAAAAACGTTCAGCGAACAAAGAAGCAGCTGCTAAATTTGTTGACATGTTTGCCAAGTTAGTTTCAGATGAAAAATTAAGTCTTGAGCAGATCTGCAATGCACATGAGACAGCATTGTATTGGAAATGTACGACAAGAAGAACTCTGACAACTGAGGATGCAGAATCATCAACAGGTTATAAAGCCTCAAAAGATCGTGTCGCTGTGTTGGGCTGCTCTAATGCTGCAGGAACGCATAGGTGTAAGTTGCTGGTCATCGGTAAAAGTTCGTCCGATGACCAGTAACTTACACCTGTGCGTGCAACAGAGGAGTCATTACTTGAAAATCTAGTGCCTTCAACATCTGCTTACCCAGATATGCTGCCACCTTCATCAGTTCCTGATATGTCACCTTCCAAGATGAAGATGGGAATCCTTACAGCCCTTCATCTCAAGACCTGTAAATGTGCTTAGTTGTAAATTTTCAGCTCTTCACTTTGGAAGTGGCAGTGATGAACTTTCTTGGGTAGGTCAAGTTGGTTAACTTTATTAACCAACTTGTACTGATTTATGGGGTATTTTAAAGGTAGGATGAGGTGGTTAGCTGTTAAGTGTATTTTAACCTAACCCTATGTGATCCGTCAGAATCACTAGTCTGGCACCCTATGTCCCAATGATACTGAATTAGTGATGATCGATCTGTATAGTATTTTACCTTATTGCATTATTTTCCCCTTGATGCTGTGAAAGGCTCTTGATCAAGGAACTGGACATATCTTCCTCGTGCTTGAATCTAATTTGAATACATACCTCTCATTCCACTGGCACTGATTTAGACAGGTTTGTTGCTTTATTGTTAAAATAGAATAGTTATGAATGGAATCAGTCTTCCATGGTTAATGCATCATATAAAAGGCATGAAACATTTCATGGGTTTTGGCTGAGTAGGCACAGATTTTGTTAAAGTTTCTGTGCAATAACTGGAAAATGCATTTTATAGTCAGTTTCAAACATTGTGATGCATTTTCTTCAAGGGAAACCATCTCTTGATATTAGGTTATGTAAGTTATTGTTTGCCAATTTTATTAACAAACTGATTTGTGAAATAATCTGAGAATGCCTTCTGCCCAGAAATAAGTCAGTGTTTGACTTTATCCTAGGTTAAATTAACTTTCTTCTTTCGTGTGTTTAACATGTGTGCCTTCAAGACCATTCTTAAACCTTTGTATGTTGTGTTCACTAAGTTTATATTCAACTTACTTTCTTAAAAGCTAGTCAGTCTGTTTTTGGAGTAGTTTGGATTAATTTTAGCCAGTGCAGGTTCCAGTTTGTTATCGTTGAAGTAATTTGAAAAATTTAAATACATCCTCTCCTCACTAAACAACAGAGTTCCGTTCCTAAGACCACGTTGGTAAATGAATTCGTCGTTAAACAAGGAGCATACTATAATGGTAGTGGGTTTGTGTCAACCATCTTTGATATTGTTTTAATAAACAGAATAGAGGAAATCAGCTCTAATATACAGTACAGTGGACCCCTGGTTTACGATAGTCTCCAAACTCTCCCTTTTATGTAAGTATTTTTGTAAGTGCTTTTGTAAGTGTAATTTTGGGTCTAAAAGAACTAATCTAATTTACATTATTCCTTATGGGAATAAATTCGTTCAGTAATGGCACTTGAACAGCATTCTTGAACGAAAAAACGACGTAATCCGGGGGTCCACTGTACATTATTTAGGTATGCATACTGGTCAGAGAGCCCGTCGTAAGTCCGAGTCGTCGGTAAAAGATTATGTACAGTGGACCCCCGGTTTATGTTCACCTCCAAACTCGAACAATTATGTAAGTGTATTTTTGTAAGAGCTTTTGTAAGTGTATTTTTGGGGATCTAAAAGGACTAATCTAATTTACATTATTCCTTATGGAAACAAATTCGTTTGGTAACGGTACTTGAACAGCATTCTGGAACAAATTAATAACGTAAACCAGGGTCCACTGTAGTATATCGATAAGTGAGGAGATGCTGCACTGTACTGCTATTTGTGTGATAATTTCAGAGTGCCACATCTGATTAGCTATAAACCTTCCATGATCATATTATGATCATGCATCTTCTGAGTAGCTTCAAGTTTAATGTGATTGTGTATTTTAGGATACGTATTGGTGTCTTTGAAAGGTTTAAATTAGACTTAGACTGTATATGTATACAGCATCTCCTCACTTAGTGACGTACTCATTTACCGATGACTGACTGAAGACGGGCTCTGACCAGTATGCATACCTAAATAATGTAGTATATTAGAGCTGATTTCCTCTATTCTGTTTTACAATATACAATACTAGACTATTGTATAAACATTTAAAAATATACTAAAAATGTTATAAATGGTGCAAAGGTGACATTAAAATATCAAAGATGGTTAACACAAACCTACTACCATTATAGTATGCTCCTCACATAGCGACAAATTCGTTTACTGACATGGTCTTAGGAACAGAACTCTGTCGTTAAGTGAGGAGAGGCTGTACCAAATTTTCAATTTTCCTTTTAAGTTATTTGAACATTAGTTTCCTGTCTGTACATCAATTCAAGACTTCTTAAACCTACAAAACTAAATACATAGTATGTAACCTTACCTTCAAAACTAAATACACAGTACATAACCTTACCTACAAAGTTAACAAATCACTTTCCACTACATCAAAATATCATTACTCACTGTGTTACTCCCCTAGCTTCAGAACCCCATAAGTAAATGCCCACAGAACAATAAATTCTCATATTTAATCAAATTCAAATGCTGAATAACTTATACATTTTCATAAATGTATCTGATCTGATTTGACAAATTGTAATACTATTACATATAGTAAATTAATTATTTTGTTCTATTGTAAAACTGTAATGCCCCTTCTATGCTCTGCATACAAGGGGCTTTTGGCATGGTACAATTTTGTATCATGTCCAAATAAACTATTCTACAGTATTCTAATATGAAAATGGTATACATTACTAACAGGTTGATAAGTAAGACACATGTGCAACAGTTGGGTATCTTTATTATGAAACATTTAGTCTACACAGTAGGCTTCTTAAATAGAGTACAGAAGTTAGTATGCCTTCTGTTCTATTGAGCACAAGATATTGCCCATTCAACTATTACAACTACCCTATAAAATGCACAGGTTGGTAATTTAACCAATTTTACCAATTTAAAAATTGCATAATAAACAGTACAGTGGTACCTCGGTTTACGATATTTAATCCGTCAGAGAGGGCATATCTTTAGCCGAAACAATCGTTACCCGAATCAATTTTCCCCATAAGAAATAATGGAAATAAATTTAATCCGTCCAAGACTTCCAAAAGTAGTTAAATATTTTTTAGAACTTTTTGACATTAAATAATACACAATTTAATGAAAAATAACTAAATACACATGTAAATATTGTACAATAACATGTCACTTACATTTATTGAAGAGTTGTTGATGTGTGGAGGACGGGAGGAGGTGAGAAGGTGGAGTAGTATGCTAGTGTTTGGAAGGGGAATCCCCTTCCATTAACACTGCAGGTACCAAGTTCTTTTCTGGGGTTACTTCCCTTTTTCTTTGAATGCCACTAGGACCAGCTTGAGTCACTGGACCTCTTTCTAACAATAAATCTGTCCAGGGAGCTCTGTGTCTGGCGATTCTTTAACACATCCCTGAAATGACACACCACTGTGTCATTGTACAGGTTGCCAGCACGGCCTGCAACAGCATGGTTAGGGTGATATTCATCCATAAAGCCTTGCACCCTGCTCCACATTCCACAAATCTCCTTAATCACTTTAGAAGGCACCTTCTTCAGGCTTTACCATACAGCCTGGCCAGCTCACTGATATGCACTCCACTTTCATATTTTTCTATTATCTCCTTCAGTTCTATCGTACATGTATTTCTGTTCCTCTTTGCCACAGGCTTACCACTAGGAGCTTTCCTTGGACCCATGGTAGCTTATTTAGCAGTTGCAAGCACAAAAAACAGTGGAATAATGACAATATACTGGTATGAATGCGTGGGTGTGGGTGGGTGGTCGCTCTCGCTTGTAAACAATAGCACACTGACGCTCCCTGGAGTGCGCGCTCAGCTGGCGCCACGCGGACATGTCCGGTACGAATGTCGTTACCCGAAGCAAACATCTTAACCCGCAATCATTTTTTTTTACGTTATAAATATCGTTACCCGAAACTATCGTTACCTGACAGCATCGTTACCCGAGGTATGACTATAGAGAATCCTGACACTACATTTCCTATGTTCATTTATAATATCCCCCATTAGATTTACTCTTTACTTGATAATAACATATAACCATGAATGATTGGTTGTGGTTTACAGCATCCCAATAATTGAATCAGACCTATTAAAAACCCATAGCAGACTAGGGGGAAAGGGGGGGGGTAGAGGGCCTTACCTGTCTTTAGTAAAATTGTCAAGAATAGAATATTTCTGCTTCTGAGCCCAGTTTCAAGCTACTTCTAATCCTGACTGGAAAGCTATAAAAATCATTGTAGAAAACACTTAAAATTTGCTATTTTAAACCAAACACATGGTCAGTTTTACTTTTCCCATCATGCACTGCATGGGATATTTTTTTTATACTGTGCACATCCATTCTCTCGTATCTAGGCCTAGTTTACCTAACAGCTTATGAGTGAGCTGAGCTCATGATTTAGAACTACGTGAGGGACCCTAGTCTCAATAACATAGTTCTACATGATGGCCACTGAAAGGGTTAAAGCTAAAGCCAAAAGCAGGCTTGAGTGTATTCTGGTGTCTTGGAATGAATTATGTATACTATAAAACCACGTATTTTGGAGTTTGAGTACGATATGTCTTCTGGAACAGATAAATATAATGTGAGAGACCACTGTATATGATCCTAGGGCAGCTAGTTTTCTGTTACAGCAGCTCATTGCGGCAGTTCAAAGGGGTAATGCCTGTTGTCAGATCTGAGGAGATATTTGTAATTTTTGACGTGCACTCGTATGTACTTTTATTGTATCTCTGAAACGGCATGTATTGTGTACTCCATCTTCGTACAGTACCATCAGTATATCTTAAACTGCGTACCATATTACATAAAATGTACTTATTTGTCTGGTTAAAAAAAAGATGGGGTGGTAAAAGTAATTCTGTATTCAAACAGCTTCAGGGAGAAATCCAAATATTTTCCTCAGTCTTTTTAATTACTCCAAGGCTGTGGGTTCCAACAATTTGCACTAGAGGTGGATTCCCCATCTGTTGTATGCACACGTGTAAAAAAAAAAAGTGTGCGGAGATGCATACTCATGTTAAATAAATGTGCATGTGTAAATGCTCCACATAACTACAATGAAAATTATTCCAAGCTTTTTTGTGATTTCTCACTTTAATCAAGGATCAGCAGAAATGATAAAACAGAAGACTGCAAATCTGAGATGACCTCACATGTGACCTTGCTGCATATGAAGTTGCTCAGCTTGGGAATACAGTGGACCCCCGAGTTTCGGTCACCTCGGAAATCGAACAATTATGTAAGTGTAATATTGTAAGTGCTTTTGTAAGTGTATTTTTGGGGGGTCTGAAATGGACTAACCTACTTTACATTATTCCTTAAGGGAGTAAATTCGTTCGGTAATGGCACTTGAGCAGCCTTCTGGAATGATTTATGACCGAAACTCGGGGGTCCACTGTACATTACCATTGTTCTGAAGTTTTTAGTAAAGTCCTGCCAGGTAAAATTTAAGAGTGACTTGTCAGACAAAAGGAGATTGTCAACACAGCACATAAGTCTCAAAAAATTTATTCATTGTAAAAGATATTGTACAATATGTACAAATTAAATTCATGTATAATGAATGTGTATGCTTAGCTGAAAATATCACAGTAGTCAAAACCTGTGACTTTATTTTAGGGTGGTATTTAACCTTTGACTGTCGCAACCCCTAATCCTGAGTGCTCTCCTGTTGTCGCAAAATTTAAAAAAAAAAAAAAAAAAATCTTATAAAATGATAGAGAATCTTTTCCCGATGATAATGACACCAAAAGTATGAAATTTGATGGAAAACTTACGGAATTACGCTCTCACGAAGTTAGTGATCTCGGCGATATATACGCATCGGCAATTTCGCCGACTTTGAGCCCTATTTTCGGCCAATTCCATTGTTCCAGTCGACCAAACTCATAGCTATTACTTTAGAACTCCATTTGTTCTATCGATTGAGTACAAGAAACCACCGATTTCAACTACCCAATAAAGTGGTCAGAAATTGGCAATTTGGCCAATTTCATGCAAAATAAAAAAGTTGTCAATTTCAAAATAGGGTCCAGAATAAACAGTGCAGACATTCCTGGCACTAAAATAAGATGTTATCTGTTCATTAGTCACGTCTATAGGCCCCTCTTTTATTACTCTTGCTTTCTATTTTGATTTTTTATTCACAAAAAATAGAAGATTTACCGTTATGCAGACTATTGCATTATTGTAAAAATGGTATAAATAATATCAGTGCACTTATGAAAGAATATTAGACTCGCCAATTGATGTGTATTGGATGCGTGGTGTGATTTGTTTACTCTTGAACATTTGCAAAAATCAAACATTTTCCCTACTTTGAGCTCAATTTCAAGGTCGTTTTCATCATGAAACTAATCAAAATCATCTATATTTCTGTAGTATGTTTTCCATTCTATCAAATGAGACCACAAAAAAAAGAATACAACCATAAATACTATACGAAAATACACCTCAAAGATGGCGTTTTAATCCAAAAACACGGTCATTTTTTTTTCTCATGCACTGCGTGCTGCAGGATTTTTTTTATACAGCGCACACTGACCACACAGACCCATTCTCTCATATGTGGGCCTACCAGCTTTCTCCTGTTTGATTTGAAGCCGCTTGAATTTGAGAGTAGTATATATACGTCCGAAACAGTGGCTCGTAAGACGTATAGTATATGCGACCGAAACAGTCAAAGGGTTAACAAGCATGGTGGTACTTTTTGGTACAGTATTGAAATGCTTCTGCTTTGTGGAATGTATTACCGAAGCTTCTGTATTCTATTTAAAGGGTTCACACTACTGGCTCGAGCATTGTACTGTATTATGTTTAAAAATGCAAAATTTCTGTATCACTCATTTGTTTCAGATCTGGAATGGAAAATAATTTATGTAGGAAGTGCGGAGAGCGAGAACTACGACCAGACTCTTGACACTGTATATGTTGGTCCAGTGCCAGAGGGTAAACATATGTTTGTATTTCAGGTATGTACAGAATTGATATTCTTGACTAAAATAATTTTATCATTTGTGGAAAAATGGTCTTGAATGATTCCTACTACTGTATTGTACAGTGAAGTCCTACTGTACTACAATGAATCTGTGCTTCAGAACTCTGATATCTGAAATTATAATCTTTGTCATTATAAACCTCCAGAACTACAAATCTGGAAAATCCTTATACACTTAAGAAAATTAGATTTGCCAGTTGATCCTTAATGCTATCTATTTTCTATTATCAAATGTGTAGATTTTTTGTAAATGGTCATTCCTAGTTTGATTTTTATGTTTAACTATTCTGTGTAAACTTCTATGGTGGTTTTAATCATATAATGACCAACTTTGTGGCATTGAAATGCAGCCACTTCAACACTTTCCATTGTTTTAAATTTAGCTCCTCACAATTAGACTTCTTAGTCTGGTTACAAAATTTGTGTGAATGGTAGAGTACTTTAATCTGTATCTTTGCCACTGGTGGGTTGCTACTAAGACACATGAATCTTGTGTAGAATTGAATAGTCATAATGCCATGGCTGGAACAATACACAAATAACCCCCACTTAGGAAACCGAATCTTAAGACAATGTTTCGGACTGAAACGTAGTCATGAGTTTCCTAAGTGCGGGTTGTTAGTGTTTGGTTGATTTGTACACTATCATATGCGTGACTAATTAATAGTCTGACTTTTTTGGGTTATCCTAGGTTCTCTACACATATGCTGCTATGTATGATAATCTATGTAAATGTATTTGTGTATACCTGAATAAACTTACTTACTTACACAGAATTTTTATTCTCTGTATGGGTGGATACAGTAAATGTGGGCATTGGTGTGTCTAGGTCAATTACTCCTGTATTACTTCGCCTTGCCTGTTCAGTGTGGCCAATCTACACTAATTTCAGTTAACTTGTATCTTAAGTAAACTATTGTGTGTATCTAAAATATATATCATGTTCTTAGTTATACTTTTCTCCAGAAGAGACTTAATACCAAATACTTGAGGATCATGATTGTCTTGTTTAAAAAAAAAATTCACTTTTAGACTTTTACTTGAAAATGTTATGTCTAGTGGGGCAAATAAGACCAAGAAGAAGCAGTTGAGACCAGGTATAGGAAATGGTTTTTAAACTAACTTGAGTCCTGCACAGTTTAAATAAATTAGCATAAAGAAATGTATTAATATTAAAGATCAGAATTTTATTACTGAAATGTAACTTCAATAGTTTTTCAGTATCTAACAGTCTTCCAGAATTTACTTAAAATTCCATGATCCAATGACCACCACTTACCCTTTTTTTGCTGTTAGCTTACCTAGGGATAATCTAATAATTAAGTTATAATAAAGTTTGTAGTAAGGTTCAAATGAGACCACATGAAAGGGCATTTGAGACCTCCAGTATTATTAACTGTTTAAGGTCATACAGCATTTCATTTAGATCAGTTCCTCTTGTATTTAAAGTTCCTCTTGTCTATAGGATGGTGTGCACATGAGTAGACCATAAGGATGCAATACTCTGAAAAAGACCACAAATGTCTTGGTAGCATTGTCAAGACGTATGTCACTGAAATGCATTGAAACTGCAAAAGATACCTAAAAAACGTTTGTAGCAGCATTTTGCTGGAAGGTCTAAATCCCAAAAATTTGGAAGGAAAGCTGTGCTCTTTCAAAATGAAGAAATGGCAATAGCACTAAATGTAGCTTCCCTAGGTGATTTTGGAATGGTTTTTAATGTCATAGATGATAAACCTAGTCAGATTACCTGGACTGCAGTCAATTATACCAGAGTTGCCAATAAATATCAATATTTTCTTAATTGCAAATGTTAATATGTATGTAATAATAGTAACTGGTATCCAAGAAGTATTTTTTTATATGAACTGATTACACTTGTCCCACCAAAAATAGCAAGGTCTCAAATGTTCCACATGAGGGGCAATTAAGGCCATTTTTTTTTTTTTGTATTTAGCAATATTATACAGCCTAAGTAAAATTGGATCAGCTTGTACATCCATTATCCCTTGTATTTCTTAAAATATAAGTTTGAAGAGGATAAAGTGAACTTATTTCTTGCCACGTGAATTACCTAATACTATTTTTGGTCTTGGTTGCCTCACTTGATGGAAATACAATTTTTGTGGCTAGTGGCAAATGCAGATAATTAAATATTCAATTCTTCTTTTCAGGCTGATCCTCCAGATGAAAATAAAATTCCTGTTGGGGATGCTGTTGGTGTTACTGTTGTGCTATTAACATGCGGATATAAGGGGCAGGAGTTTGTGCGTGTTGGTTATTATGTCAACAACTCTTATACAGATCCTGAACTACAGGAAAACCCACCAGATGTACCACAATTTGACAAGGTGAGGCTAGAGCTGAGCAGCACTTAAGTTCATGAAGGTGAAGTATATATCTAGAGGGTTTCATAGGCACAATCTTAGATGGTGAATAAAAGACTTCTGTTCATTTGTTAGTGATAAAATACACAAAATTAATTTAATTTAGATGGAGTGAGTGATGGTGTAAAGGTTTCTTCTTTTTTGGGTAGTTTTTACCTTGGTACCTCAGTGCTGAATGACCCTAGTAGGTTTAGTGTTTCCTTTTGATTATTATAATAATTATTTTACCTTGGAAGACTGCAGGTGTGTTAAAAAAGTTTTTTTTTAATGCACCGGCCAAATCCCACCAAGGCAGGGTGACCTAAAAAGAAAAACGAAACCATTGCTCCAACTGCATGTGAAGCTATAAAAAACGCTTCTCCATTCACTCCAGTCTAACACACTCATAGATATTAGTTTGATGTTCGATCAAACATTCTACCTCCTTTATTTTCCCCATGAGACAACCCGTCTCCTTTTTCCTTTCACCCCAGATTTATATGTAGTTACTTGCCGTCGAGTGCTTTCACGACATTTCTTTACATTGCAGCTACAAAGAAACATCTTGGGGTCTCAGCCACGTGTCACAAAATTTAAAATTGATTGGGATGATGCTAAGGATGCTGAAAATATCCCTCCTTCAGAAAATGCCAGTGAAGGGGCCTCTACCTCCCAAAATTCATCGGACATGAAACCTGTCCTATCAATGGAAACCAGCAATAGTGCTTGTGCCATGGAAGTTGCATAAAACTTTAGTGTACAGTTGGGATTTCATATTTGCATTAATTTTCATATTGTAAATGTCTTGTATGTGGTAGGTTAAGTTTTAATTTGTACTGTACCTGTTCACTCGCCCTGCCATTGCAGACAATTATGTCACGGATGAAGAAAATATTTCAACATTTGCATTATATTTATTAACATGTTACATAGGCAAAATTTTGAATATTTTATGTTCACAAAACAGAAAATACATATATACAATACACACATATATATATATATATATATATATTTTAAAAAATCACATTATGCATCCAAATTTTTATTTTCACTACATATTTATCTTGTATTAGTGATCTGTTTCTTGATCATGTCGAGATCTGAATTTGACAACCTGGAATCTTGGGTCATACACTGCAACATAGTCCCCAAGAAGGCATGAGATCTCCAGTTGAATGGTATTCTCTACTTGGTGGCAGATGCTTAACGATGCATACATGTACAAATAAAATTAGCTCAAATGTCTGATAGGACAGTTGAGGCTATAACAAATTGGCAGTGTAGATACTTATTTACTAGTCCCATTCTGAAAGAATATTGCTATATATATTTGTTTTAATTAAATGTGATTTTTTTCCTTGTCTTCTGTGCTTTTATTGTTTGTATCCCTTGTGAATAGTGTTTTTGATGCTGGTGAGGGACTGCTGATCTAAGGAATTGAACCTGACCTCTTCCTTGCACTGAGCCTGATTATTTTTCATTTTCCCAGGTGTTATATGACCCTTACAAGCTTAGCTCTTCCTCCCCATGAATATATTTGCAGCCAACTTACTGAGGGAACCCCTGTGGTTTAAGCTTCTATTTGATTACAATAATAATAATAATAACTTACTGAGGGGCAATAATTTACCTGCTTGTATCAGAGTAACTGGCATATTCAAGAAGCCTTCCCCATCAACTACTAACAAAATTTGCTACTTTCAATTTCACTTCAAGAACTATACCTGCTGCAGTCACTTGAAAATTTGTGCAGTTGCTGTACTCAAAAACAATGTCATCTTAGAGCCACTATTGCCAACTTTTTATATTGTAGTGCTGCTGGCAGGTAGGCCATTCCAAATTTCAAGCCTCATCATTTGCAGTGTTTACCGAATGGAGTTGTATACACTCAAAAGTATTTAGTTCTGGGTTGATGCCCGTGAGTTCTGTTGCAGTTCTAGGAAGAATCTTACCTTCAAAATGGGTGTCTTAGTTTGGTAAAAGGCTCTTCATCCAAAGACTGAGCTACCCTCTTTCCTTGGATCAAATTTGATTACCCTATACAGTGGTACCTCGGTTTTCGTCGATAATTCCTTCCAGAATGCTGTTTGAGCGCCGTTACCGAACAAATTTGTTCTCATAAGGACAAATGTAAATTAGATTAGTCCGTTTCAGACCCCCAAAAATACTCTTACAAAAGCATTTACATAATTGTTCGTGTTGGGAGCTGTACGAAAACTAAGGTACCACTGTATTCTCCTAGGCACTGACTGTTTATAGGTTTAGTTTCATTGTGATTGTTGGACTGTCCTGTCAACGAGCACTCGATTTACCTCTGACGTCGTCACTGCTCTAACACCCTTACTTTATCTTCCCTCCTTGCTGATGGCCCCACCTTTGACTCACTCCCCTTTGACAGCAACCAATATATTACACACACTTTAATAATACCTCCTTTAGCACTCCTCATAGCCCTTTCTACCTCTCCCTCTTGCTACTCTATACCCCTGCCCAGCTGCGCTGTATGACCCTCGTAGGTTTAGTGCTTCTTTTTGATTATAATAATACTCTGATCCAGCAACACCCCCTACCCTGCAGTACTGTATGACCTTAGTGGGTTTAGCACTTGGCTTTGATTATAATAATGGCTGTGTTGGAGCTATGAACCTGTACCCATCAAGGGAGGTTCTTTGACTTCAGTAATAAGTCAGTGAAGTGTTCTTAATTTAAGGAACTGAAGTTAGCCTTTCCTTGGAGTGAACCTGATTGCTTCCCATTACCCACGTATGTACTGTATAACCGTTTTGGGATTAGCACTTTTGTTTAATATAATGTATACTTTATCAACTTCACCCTTCACTCCACTTTCTACTGAGCCAGTATATAACTCTTGATCCATGGAACTGGACTTTGCTTATGTTGGATTGAATGTGATTGCCTCCCATTCTTCCTTTCCCTTCATTCCTTATGAGTTCTGACCCATACAGGTTTAGTGCTTCCATCAAATATAAAATCCATCCACTTTACAATGCTTTATGACTCCTGGATTTGGAGCATTTTATAAATAGATACTTTCATGCTCCTTAGATACTTTGATGCTGGCAAGAGGCTTTTGATCTAAGAAGTGGATATATCTTTTTGATCAAACCTCATTACCTTCCCTGCCCTGAATGACCCCTGAGGCTTTAGTGCTTCATCTTAGTTATAACAGTTTTGCCATTTTCTTGAATAGCTAAACTTTAAAGTTCAATCCATCATACGTTTGGAGTAACAATAGTTAAAAGAAACTACAAACTTCAAAGGCTTTGGTAATAATCCATATTTCAGTGATGTATATTATATTGTAGGTGCAGAATACATGTGAATGATGAGGGAGCAAATGATTGGGGAAAATATATACATTATCACAGGATCTCCAAGGCTACCTAATGATGATGCATTATGTAAACTAATGCAACACCAGTGGGTGACATTGTATACCTAGTATTTAAATTAGGACAACAGCAGTAGGTAAACTTGTCACTAAATGTAAGCCTCCCCTCAAGGAAGGTTCCTTGACACTGGTGAGGGTCTCTTGATCTTGGGAATTGGATCTGTGCTCCAGTTCCTTGAATTAAGCCTGAATACCTTCCACATCCCACCCTCACAGGTGCTGTATAATCCTATGGGTTTAGCACTTCCCCCTTGATTATAATAATAAATAAATGTAAGCTATTGTAGTGCCAGTTGGGAAACCATTATAGCACCATAGGTACTAGTGCAGCATCAGTTGGTAAACTAATGTAGCACCAGTGCACTGAGGTATCGTGAGACAAAAACGTTATCATGGGCATAAGAAGGGAATTAAGATAGTGTACCAACACTCTATATGTGTGAATGGGTCAAATGCTGCAGCGAGAGGAGGCTGGAGGCTGATGGAGATGTCCTGTCTTAAGAGGCACTGTGTATTGTAAATATTATGCAGAAAAATTCGGAATGTGGAAAGTTAGGAAGGTGTGGAGTTACTAAAAGTATTACCACGGGGTTGAAGAGGGGTTGTTATTGGTTTGTCATTTAGAAAATGGATCAAAGTAGAATGACTTGGAGAGCGTATAAATCTGTAGGGAAGGAAGGCGGGGTAGGGGTCAGTCCTAGAAAAGGTTGGAGGGAAGGGGTAAAGGAGGTTTTGTGGGCGAGGGCTTGGACTTCCAGCAAGCATGTGTGAGCGTGTTAGATAGGAGTGAATGGAGACGAATGGTTTTGGGACATGACGATCTGTTGGAGTGTGAGCAGGGTAACATTTTGTGAAGGGATTCAGGGAAACCAGTTAATTTATTTAGTTGGACTTGAGTCCTGGAAATGGGAAGTACAATGCCTGCACTTTAAAGGAGGGGTCTGAGATAGTGACAGCTGGGAGGGACTTTTCTCAGCTGTCGTATCTGAGCTCCTCTGCAAAGACAGTGATTATGTATGAGTGTGGTGAAAGTGTTGAATGATGATGAAAGTATTTTCTTTTTGGGGATTTTCTTTCTTTTTGGGTCACCCTGCCTCGGTGGGAGACGGCCGACTTGTTGAAAAAAAAAAAAAAATAATAGTTAATCTGTTGGTGCTGCATTGGGAGGGTCCTTGATGCTGGTGAGGGGCTCTTGATTCAGGAAAATACTTCTCATATCTTAATCAAACCTAAATGCATCCTAGGTGTTGTATGACCCGCTATAGGTTTAGCGCTTCCCTGCTGTTATAATGAAATGTACTAGTTTACCTGCTGATGCTGCACTAGTTTATTGGACTGATTTACAGAAATACTAGTTTCAATACTGATGCTGTGCTAGTTCATCTACTGAACTAATATACTACCTACTGGTGTTGCACTGGTTGGGAGAAATTAGTTTATTGGTGCTGCACTAGTTTACCTATTGTGCTGTATTAATTTTCCTACTGGTGCTGAATTGGTTTACATAAACAACTAGTTTACCTATTGGTGGTGCATTTGTTTATTCAGTGGTGCTGCTTACCTCTTGTCTGCTGATACTCCATAAACAGCTAAATTCGTACTTAGGCAAGCCTAGCTGCAACGTGTATGACCACTAAGTTCATTTAGTTTTGACGAGTATTGTATACCATTATCGTACAGTTTTGTGTAATGGGGGTTGGGTTAGCCAGGAATGCTGGTAAAAATGGTTAACTACAAGTACTAGTTAGTTAAAGAAAATACAAGCACTAGGACATTCATCTTAAAAGTTTTGGTCTAGGGACCTTGGTTACCCCAAATGTGGAGTGGGGAAATTGGGAGTGAGGAATGTCTGAACTCTACGGTAGTGATGTATCACACACACAGGTGAGAACTAACTTTCTTGTAAAGAGCTATAATCTGACCTACAATTCTTCCTTCTGTTGAGGGGCTCTTGATGCAAGCAATGTGAGCTACCCTTTCTGATAAAACCTGATTCATTCACTGGGCACTTATGACCCCTATTAGCTTGATGCTTTCCCCATGAATTTAACAATGAACTACAATTCTAAGGGTTTAGCACTTTGGTATCTAAATTATTGTTAAAAATCAAGTGCCTAACTTGTATGGGTCATACGATAAATTAAAATAGCTCGTGATACAAGACTACATTAACCTCTTGAGGAGCTTTTTGGCTGTAATACTATGTTTACCAAGAATACGATGTTGAAGGGCTTGTGATCCATGGACTTTGAGCTATTCCTTGGAACAAACATGTTTACCTACTGTTTCCTAGGAGCTGAAAGGGTTTAGCTCTTACCCCTGATTACTATACTTCAACCTTAGGTAATGAGCCTTGTAGAGGAGTCTTGGATGACAAGTCTTGTAGAAGTCTCGGGTGAAGAGCCTTATAGAAGAATCTCAGGTGACGAGTTCACCGAGGAACTTGAGAGAGAGTATGAGCATGAAGGCTGTGATTATGAGACCTCCCACCACCAGCACCAGCACCTGCAGCGCTGAAGGGTCATTCAATGGTGTCTGCGACCACGTTAACAGTGAACTCTGCAACCACACCACCAACATTAGTTATCACATACAATTAATATAATGGAGGAACACTGGGTAGAGTTACTGGCCCATGCTAGCTGGGTTCTTCTCTACTCCAACCCTTCACTCTCTCCAATATTATAAAATACCAGACAGGTATGGTAGAATAGAATAAGAAGTCACAATACCAAGGCTGGAACAATACACGAATAACCCGCATTTAGGAGAGGGAAAGTAATGCCGTTTAGGTCCAACTTGAACCATTGACATGTACGAGTTATTTGTGTAGAGGTATGGTAAGGTTGTAGACAGTGAAGTCAGAGTACATCTGTGGATTCCATCTCACACTGGTCTTCAGATGCATGATAGAACTGATAAACTGGTAAATGTATATTCCTTCAAGGAGGGTGTATATTACAATTTTGGGCTGTCAGCTAGTACAGTAGTTTGAGGATAATAAGAACGTCAGTTGAATTTCATTGGCTTGAGACTGAGGGAGATGGACACCAGTCAGTCCACCATTACTATCATGCAGGAGCCACATGTCTATGGTGCATCCAACATAATAAGCAGACTTGGATGTCACTACTGCCCGGCTCTGGCAGTAGTAACAAATAAAAATACTTTATTCATTATAGTATACAATTAATGTAGTTTACATGTAATAAAATATTGTTAGGCACAAAAGAAAATCAATAGCATGCAGTGCATTTCGAGCAAGTAGTGATACTCGATCTTGCTCTTGAAACATTCCATCCATTTCATACGATGCATCAGTCATTGAAGGCTGATGCCGTCCACAATTGTTCTATTTTAACCAGAAGAAATTGCAAACTTATAACGGTCATATAGCGTCTGTGGAATGGGAGTCATTCAAACTCGATTGAAGCAAGGAGTGAAAATTTGAAGACTTTATAAAGTCATACTGACGATTCCATTTTTTTTTACTTACATCAAAAACTGCCAGCACACAAACACTTAATAATTACTATCCTGGTCCTAAGATGTATCAACCACTAAAGTCTTTCAGAAGAGCTAAACTGAAATTATTTAACGGGAATAAAAATGTGACTTTTACACAAAATAGTTACATCTGCTCCTATACATCTGAACTTCACTCTCCACTGTCTTGGTGTTAGAGACAACTCAGTGACGGAGCTTCAAAAGCTCCGTCACTGAGGACTGTGGAAGTTATCCCAGTTGTTGAATGACTTCAACAACTTTTGATCACAGGTCACGTGAACAAGCCAAGTGTTCCTAGAATTCACTCCTTGTTACCGTGCACAAGTGTTGAAAATTTAAAGGCGATTAGATGTGGCATTTTCCAGTTATGAGCAAAACATAAAAAAAAGGTTAAAAATAAAGAAAATGTGAAAATTATCATTATTATTATTATTATTATTATTATGTGAGTAAATTACCTGCAGGAGGCTTACAGGGCATTACCTGAATTATTACCTGCAAGTAATTTGGGTGAGGTAAGTGGGACTTAGTCACAATAGGTTGCCAAACTGTCACTCCCTCGAAGCCCACTCCCTACCACTCTCACAAAAAGCTAGACCTGAAATTAAATTAATAATTACAATACTAAAATCAGCTACTCTGTTAAATTAAAGTTGTAGACTATAGGATTAGGCTTGCTGGGGACACAAAATTTAATTACTGTAGATGGATCACACCACAACACCTGCCTAACACCTAGACCCTACACTGGCCAGCTAGAGATCTAAATACAAGGAGTAATGATACACTTCCCTGTGAGTGATGTTCCGCCATCCACATGCAATTCTTGAGGTCCTGCCAGTTTCCTGTCCTAATTCTTCAGCAGGGAACATTAACACGGGTTCCATTACAAATTCAGGCCGAAACACTCCAATTTGGCCTCCGAGAATGCCCGATCACATTGCACACCTCAGACCAATGCTCACATTAAATTCAATATGGAGTTTCCCTCTCTGCGGCATCACTCTCCAGCTCTTCCACACCTCCTTCGCTTAAAATTTCTCGAAGGGTCCAAACAGCATCACATTTTAATATGCAATTATTATATTCATTTATACCTGGAGTTTACCTGGAGAGAATTCCAGGGGTCAACGCCCCTGCGGCCCGGTCTGTGACCAGGCCTCATGTTGGACCAGAGCATGATCAACCAGGCTGTTACTGCTGGCCGCACATAGTCCAACGTACGAACCACAGCCTGGCTGGTCAGGTACCGACTTTAAGTGCCTGTCCAGTGCCTGCTTGAAGACAGCCAGAGGTTTCTTGGTAATCCCCCTGATGTATGCTGGGAGGCAGTTGAACAATCTTGTACCCCTGACACTTATTGTGTTGTCCCTCAACGTGCTAGTGGCACCCCTGCTTTTCATTGGGGGGATGTTACATCGCCTGCCGAGTCTTTTGCTTTCGTAGGGAGTGATTCTCGTGTGCAAGTTTGGTACTAATCCCTCGAGAATTTTCCATGTGTATATAATAATGTATCTCTCCCGCCTGCGTTGTTCCCAGTAATTGAGGTGGTTTATCGCAGTTATGCGTGCCGTGAAGGTTCTCTGCACATTTTCAAGGTCAGCAATTTCACCCGCCTTGAAAGGTGCAGTTAGTGTGCAGCAATATTCCAGCCTAGATAGAACAAGCGATCTGTAAAGTGTCAACATGGGCTTGGCATCCCTGGTTTTGAAGGTTCTCATTATCCATCCTGTCATTTTTCTAGCAGAGGTGATTGCTACGGTGTTATGGTCCTTGAAGTTGAGATCCTCTGACATGATCACTCCTAGGTCTTTGACATTACTTTTTCGCTCTATTGTGTGGTTGGAGTTAGTTTTGTACTCCGACGAGATTTTAATTTCCTCACGTTTTCCGTATCTGAGTAAATTAAATTTCTCATCATTGAACTTCATATTGTTTTCTGCAGCCCATTTAAAGATTTGGTTTATGTCTGCACTGTGGCTTATATCCCTGTCTATGTCCGATATGAGGATGAGGAACAGGATGGGAGCGAGTATGCCTTGTGGAACAGAGCTTTTCACAGTAGCTGCCTCAGACTTTACTCTGTTGACTACTACTCTTTGTGTTCTACTTGTTAGGAAATTATAGATCCATCTACCAACTTTTCCTGTTATTCCTTTATCACGCATTTTGTGTGCTATTACACCATGGTCACACTTGTCAAAGGCTTTTGCAAAGTCTGTGTATATAATATCTGCATTCTGTTTGTCTTCTAGAGCATCCAGGACCTTGTCGTAGTGGTCCAGTAGTTGGGACAGACAGGAGCGACCTGCTCTAAACCCATGCTGCCCTGGGTTGTGCAATTGATGGGTATCAAGATGAGTGGCGATCTTGCTTCTTAGAACCCTTTCAAATTTTTTTATATGGGACGTTAGCGCTATTGGTCTGTAGTTCTTTGCTATTGCTTTACTGCCCCCTTTGTGGAGTGGGGCTATGTCTGTTGTTTTTAGTAACTGGGACGACCCCAGTGTCCATGCTCCCTCTCCATAGGATGTTAAAAGCATGTGATAGGGGCTTCTTGCAGTTCTTGATGAACACGGAGTTCCACGAGTCTGGGCCTGGAGCGGAGTGTATGGGCATGTCATTTATTGCGTTTTCGAAGTCATTTGGCGTCAGGGTGATGTCAGATAGGCATGCCTCTGTCAAGTTCTGTGGCAGTCTCATAAAAAAAATCATTTAGGTCTTCGATTTTCAGTCTGGTTAGCGGCTCGCTAAAAACTGAGTCATACTGGGACTTAAGTAACTCACTCATTTCCTTGCTGTCATCTGTGTAGGACCCATACCGTTTAAGTAGGGGCCCAATACTGGTTGTTGTTCTCGACTTTGATTTTGCATAAGAAAAGAAATACTTTGGGTTTCTTTCAATTTCATTTATGACTTTTAGTTCTTCCCGCATTTCTTGATTCCTGTAAGATTCCTTTAGTTTTAATTCGATGTTTGCTATTTCTCTGACTAGTGTCTCCCTTCGTATTTCAGATATATTGGCCTCTTGTAGCCGCTCCGTTATTCTTTGCCTTCGCCTGTATAGGAGCGCCTCTCTCTTCTAGTTTGCATCTTCTCCTCCTTTCCTTAAGGGAATTTGCCTTGAGGAAACCTCAAGTGCCACAGAGTTAATTTGTTCTAGACATAGGTTAGGATCCGTGATGCTTAGGCTATCTTCCCAGTTTATATCATTTAGGACTTGGTTTACTTGGTCCCACCTTATGTTTTTGTTATTGAAGTTGAATTTGGAGAAGGCTCCCTCGCGGCTGATCACATTTTGTTGATCTGGGGCTCCCCGCATACATGTCTGGACCTCTATTATGTTGTGATCTGAGTATATTGTTTTTGATATGATGACATTTCGTATCAGATCATCATTGATGGTGAAGATGAGGTCCAGCGTATTCTCTAATCTTGTGGGCTCTACTATTTGCTGGTTTAAGGTGAATTTGGTGCAGAGATTTAAAAGTTCATGTGTGTGCGAGTTTTCCTCTGAGCTGCCTCCTGGTGTTATCTCTGCTACCACATTGTTTGCAATGTTCCTCCATTTTAGGTGCCTTAGGTTGAAATCTCCCAGGAGCAAGATGTTGGGGGCAGGAGCTGGAAGATTTTCCAGACAGTGGTCAATTTTCAGAAGCTGTTCCTGGAATTGTTGGGACGTTGCATCCCAACTACATCATTTGAGGCATTTAGTAGTTCTGAACATATAAGTGACTCTGTGATATACAGACCAACCCCCCCCTTTTGCCTGTTCACTCTGTCACACCTGTATAGGTTGTAGCCCGGGATCCATATTTCATTGTCCAAGTGATCTCTTATGTGGGTCTCTGTGAAAGCCGCAAACATAGCATTTGACTCAGTAAGCAGTCCACGAATGTAAGGTACCTTGTTTGTTGCTGGTTTTAGACCCTGTATA
This sequence comes from Cherax destructor, assembly GCA_009830355.1. NCBI lineage: Eukaryota > Metazoa > Arthropoda > Malacostraca > Decapoda > Parastacidae > Cherax > Cherax destructor. Next base: position 114,793 of record WNWK01005558.1, read on the forward strand.
TTTGCAAAGATGAATGTCATTGGATTGGTGGTATGGGGGGGTCTTTTTTTCCTGGCACTAATATCTGTTGTATTGGAGTGGTGGCCATTGACTGTGATTCCACTCCAGAAATGATTGCAGTTGGTGTACAATTTCTGTCATTTCCTGCCAGCTTTTTTCCTTCCTGGCACTAAAAAACCTCTATCTCCGGAGTGGCTGTGGCTACCCAGGTTTTGCCATGGTCTGGATGTTCTGTGTCGCCTCGTACCCTTTAGGTGGTATGCCTGGCAATATAAGTTATAACACTGTCTTTCCTGAATTGATGAGTGGCACATTTCAGGATGGAAAAACTTACAGGACTGGAGGTTGCATTTGCCTGTTTTCAAATGGGGACAGCATTTTCTGGGGTGATCATAATTGTATGTCCCATCTGATTTCCCAGATTTTCCATGCCTACAGATACCATGTGCATAATATTCACATAGGCCTGGTTTCCGTTTGCCCTGGTTTTTTGTGACTGTGTTCCCCATTGGTGGGTGTGTTCCTGTCTCATGTCTGTCTTCGACTCTAGTGCTAACAATGGAGCCTTCAACTGTTTCTGGTAATTTATCTTCAGTATTTCCCTGGGCATCACCCTGTTTACTATCTACCATGGTATTGCTAGTTTGTAACACTGTTTTTTGTGTCCTTGTCTACACCTGTTTCCCCATCATTTATTTCACTAGAGCTCCTGTCCCTCTTCAGGTCACTATCATTTATTTCTCCATTCTTACAGTTACTGTCTACCATTTCAACATCTGGCCCAGATTTTTTACTTTCCCAACTGTTATAGAAAGCTGTCATGTTTTTATGAAGTCCGATTTGATGTTGTCATTTTTAATATCGATGTGATTTTTTTTCCACAGTTCGGTCTCATTTGGACATACCAAAAACACTTCCTTTGTTTAATATCTCGTGTAGTAGATTCTTTAATGCCTACACAAGGGCGTGGCAGCATTTACACAGAAGTTGCATGTAATCCATTCAGTGGAACATTTGTTTGTTTGGTTGCATACTACAGGATTTCATGATTGATTTTGTTGGTTGATTTTACTGTATATTCTACTAATAGCTTCCTTGAAGTGGTGATCCTTCTATTTGTATCGTATCTATTTTACTTGCATGTGTAAGTGTTTGGGACAATCTTACCGCTTTAAGTTATTGTTATTGTTTGGGTGTTTGATAAGGTCCCCTAAAACTCCGTCCGCTTATTGAATCCGGTCGAGGATACCAGTTTTGAATCCAGTCAATGGTTCCCTTATTTCTTGGATCTGACGAGATCCAGTGTCACTTATTTAATGAATCCTGTAGGGATTATTTGGGTTACGCGAGACAGACCACTGGATGATGATTAAACAGAGTAATAATGATCAGTATGGTACAAAAGTATAACTTGCGTGTTGAAGAAAAAACGGTGCTTCTGGCAGCTCCTACTTTTAGGAAATTTATGTAAAAAAAAAATCCACAGAAAAGAAACTCAAGCAACTTTCAAAGGTCCCTTCGGGGATTAATAATAATACTAATAGTGTATGTACACTGTAGAATTACTACCACTCTTCTTTTAAGCAGTATTCGACAGGCTTTAATAAAACCTTAATGGCCGAATATATTTTTTAAACATCAATATTACAGGTTAAGTTATTATCCTACCTCAGCTCATTTCAAAGCCCAGCAGTGTCTAGGTATACTACCACCCCCAGGATGCCACCCACAACAGTCGACTAACACTCAGATACCTACTTACTGCTTGGTGAACAGGAACAGCAGATGTAAGGTGAACAACACCCAGACACCTATATACTGCTTGGTGAACAGGAACAGGTGTATTATAATCTAAAAGAAGTGTTAAACTTACAAGGATCGTATAACGCAGTACAAGTATAAGATGACCAACAGCCAGGTACCTACTTATTTGTTGGTCAACAGGGACAGCAGGTGTAAGGAAACATGCTTAATGTTTCCACCACCCGTGCCGGAGATCGAACCACGGACTCCTTAAATGAGCTGTGTTGCCAACCGAGCTACGGGAAGCCTAATTTGTGATTGTCGAGAGATAAATATTCTGTACCAGAAGCTACTGTTGGTCACGATAAAAGCTCTTTCTACATTTGTTTTTTTGTTCACTATTGTTGATAGTTTGATGATCCTCTTAACGAAGGTCAGCATCTCACTGTTTCTACAGTATGTTCTTCTAATCAAGGTCAGCATCTCACTGTTTCTACAGTATGCTCTTCTAATCAAGGTCAGCATCTCACTGTTTCTACAGTATGTTCTTCTAATCAAGGTCAGAATCTCACTGTTTCTACAGTATGTTCTTCTAATCAAGGTCAGCATCTCAGTTCCTAAAGTATGTTCTTCTAATCAAGGTCAGCATCTCAGTTCCTACAGTATGTTCTTCTAATCAAGGTCAGCATCTCACTGTTTCTACAGTATGTTCTTCTAATCAAGGTCAGCATCTCACTGTTTCTACAGTATGTTCTTCTAATCAAGGTCAGAATCTCACTGTTTCTACAGTATGTTCTTTCTAATCAAGGTCAGCATCTCAGTTCCTAAAGTATGTTCTTCTAATCAAGGTCAGCATCTCAGTTCCTACAGTATGTTCTTCTAATCAAGGTCAGCATTGCACTGTTTCTACAGTATATTCTTCTAATCAAGGTCAGCATCTCAGTTTCTACAGTATGTTCTTCTAATCAAGGTCAGCATCTCACTGTTTCTGCAGTGTTCTAATCAAGGTCAGCACCTTACTGTTTCTGCAGTATGTTCTAATCAAGGTCGTCATCTCGCTGTTCTTAGAGCCCATCCTCTTAAAGTCAATATTTCACTGTTGCAGGCCAGTGCACCATTAAAACTCAATGTGTCGAGGCTCATGATGGTCACAGCATGAGATGACCTTGATCTTGACTGCACGTTTACATTTATTGAAGATCAGAAGATGTAATATGCGCCTCACGGAGCAGCTAAAATACCCTGCTGAGAGTTATATATATATGCTGGTGACTGAGACACTGGTACATGAGTTCATGAAGAACAAAGAACAACATTGTCATGGGTGTCATTCAGTGATGCTGTACGGCACTTTCTCCGTTATCTTAAACTCTACTGACAAACACTTCTTTATACCTATTCTTATTATTCTTCATTTTCGTATTAGTATTTTTTTTCGTCTTCTTCTTATATTATTATTATTATTGGTTTGGTGCTGCTGTCACATATAAGTTCCAAACAAGTGTTGGTCACACACATTTAAATATTTATCCGCAGTAGGAACTGGGTCAATTTTAATTTAGCGGTAAGTACCGACACGATGGCAGACACATGACCACTGGGTGGGCCAAACGTTGTCAATAAAGGATCCATTATGCTGCAGTTGTTTCTCTTTCTTTTCCACTGCTTGACTACCTTGCGTTATTAGCACTACTACGAGGTTAGTAACAAGTCATGTTCTGTAATAAGTTATGTTGGCGTTGAGGAGAAAATTCCAAATAATTTGAATATATTTATAAAGGGAATTAGATAAGATACTCTAATTATACCACTGTCACTAGCAAGTGTCAAGACACTGAATTATATACACCAGTTACTATCAAGTGTATTATTATTATTATTTATTTTTTAACACATCGGCCGTCTCCCCACCAAGGCAGGGTGGCCTGAAAAAGAAAAACTTTCATCATCATTCACTCCACCACTGTCTTGCCAGAGGGGTGCTTTACACTACAGTTATAAAACTGCAACATTAACACCCTCCTTCAGAGGCAGACACTGTATTCCCATCTCCAGGACTCAAGTCCGGCCTGCCGGTTTCCTGAATCCTTCATAAATGTTACTTGCTCACACTCC